>CAMOHE010029542.1:0-19723 GCA_946598075.1 Artocarpus hirsutus | reverse complement strand
AGAAATTGATGGAATAAATAAAACACAATTTTCACATGTCATTTTTTTAATTTATTTTTCTGTTTTGAAGTTGTTTGACAATTCATTTTGTGTTGTCTTCTTATAAATGGGATAAGACTTGTTTTTTAAACAACCAGCAAAATATGAAAATAAGATGTAGAAGAAATCGGCTGATACGACATTGTCAGATGAAGGTTCTTGACTTCTCAAATTTATTGTTGTTTTTTATTTGTTGTCGTTTTGGATTTATGTCGTTTCATGAATACACCGTTTTAAAGAATTGCCGTTTCATGAACTACTTTCTTAGTTGATAATTTTTCCTCAACTCTAGACCTTAAGTCAAATTTAGTTTTTAACCTCCAAATTATGCTTTTGTTTATCTCATTTAGCTTCTGAATTTTAAATTGTCACAAATCAGACCTTAATCTACATATATATATAATCACATGTTTCGCTTTTTCTCAAAAAAAATTCTTAAATATATGATAAAGAAAACCATATGAGCTTCATTTCACATGTCTTGTTAGTGAAAATTTTTGTAGAAAATCAAGTATCTTAGAAAATTCACATCTATAATAAATTTAAATAAATCTGAATTATATGGCGTCGTCGAGATGCAAAGGCGGCGACGCCATTCACGATGAACACTTTTGTTTTCCCTTCTTTTTTCAAAGAAAACAATAAAGATAATAATAGTGATTTCTGCGTCGTTTAGAAGTAGACGGGAGCAGCACCATTCACGACACCCGCATTCTTGTCGTTGAAATAACAACAACAACAACAACAATAACTATTATAATTATAATTATAATTAGCAACGTGCTCTGAAAATTAAAAAAAAATAGCAACGCCATTGACGACACACGCATTCTTGTAGTTGGAATAATAATAATATACTTTTTAAAAATAAGATAAAAATAATTTTTAAAAAAATAATAATAACATATTATTATTATTATTATTATTATTATTATTATTTTCTTAGGATCTCTTCAGAAATAAACTCCAGCACAGCAAATCACGACACACGCATTTTTCTCCCGGCAAAAATAAATAATTGATAATAATTAATTCTTTTCTGTTTTGTATTTGCTGTTAAAAGATACCGCAAGATAAAGGAAAAGGGCAAAAAAACAAAGTTTTTTTGTTTTCCCTTTTTTTTTCCCCTATTTAAGGCCGGGGAGTTGAATGTTAACCGGACCGCCCTCCAGAGAAAGAGTGTTCCGAGAGAGAATTCATCAAAACGTGTAGTTTTGAGTTGTGAGAGAAAATGATGAAGAGATTCAGAATAAAGGACGCAGCTTTATTGGCGAGGATACTCAAACGACGACAAAGTTTTGAGCTCCAACGACAACGAGGCCTCTGTTCTACTTCTTTCCCAGAAAGTGATGATCTTGACAATCAAGTATTGTTTTTTCAGATTACCCTTTTCTTTATTCTTCCTCTTTTTCGCTTGATAAACAACAATCTCTCCCTCTCTCTCTCTTCAGGTATTGGTGGAAGAGAGAGCTTGCTCCAGAAAAGCCATTCTCAACCGACCCTCAGTTCTCAATGCTCTCAGCACTTCAATGGTAACTTATTCCCATTTTGTCTTCTATTCAAAAATAGATATTTTCATTCGCTTTTTTTTTGGATTACAAACCCATTTGCTTAAATTTATGTCTGAGCACAATTTTAAGGTTTGGCTATCCAGTTAAGTGATTAGTTTTGGGGATTGTACCATAATTGTTGTTTTTTTGTGTTACAAAATAGCTCAGTTTGTTTTAGTTTCTTTTTGGTGTTTTTATTTCCTCACTTTCTGTGTCTTTTAGGGGGAAAGATTGCAGAAACTATACACAAGCTGGGAAAGTAACCCTGATGTTGGCTTTGTTGTGATGAAGGTAAATTCTTTTTCCTCCATTTCCCTTTTTTTTTTTGGGAGGCAATCCATTTCCCATTCTGGGACCTGGGTTATTAAAGTTCAAATTTTTGTTGTACTATTTTCCCAATAAAAATAAAGAAATAAATTAAATCTGGTATTAATATCAATGTACCAAGTAGGAGTCTTATGTTGTTTTTCTTTTAATTTTTAAAGGGCAGTGGAAGGGCTTTTTGTGCTGGTGGAGATATTGTCTCTCTTTACCATTTGATAAATGAAGGTCAGAAACTAGTCTGCTAAAGCTTCTTTGTAACATAAGCTTTACATGCATGGTTGGAAAATTATATAAATTCCTTTAAGTTGACACTTAATGTTATGATTGTTTCCAAAGAGTCTTGTAAGCCCGAGTTTATATTCTGTGCAGGGAATATAGAAGACTGTAAGGAGTTTTGTAGAAAAATATACGGTTTTATATACATATTGGGTACTTTCTTAAAACCAAACGTAAGTATTTCCTTTTTTTTTTTTTGGGATCTGTACTTGGTAAAAATCTTTATTGGACTTTTAATTTTCATTGTTTGTGATACCTTTTGAAACCATCAATTGAGATATTTTTCTGGAAAACATTAATTGGGGACATTATCAAATTATTGGCACCAAATTATTTATAGTTGGGTCCTAACTTTGTTCCTTTTACCAGCTTTCCAAGAAGAAAAAAATTATTTCCACAAGTTCAAATTAGTGGTTAGCAATGAGTCTAGTTGCAATTCTTAATCTCCATGCAGGTGGCTCTTTTGAATGGCATTACAATGGGTGGTGGTGCTGGGGTCTCTATACCTGGGACATTTCGCCTTGCAACTGAAAAAACCGTATGTACCCCTGATTGAATTTTATGTTGTTATTTTATCAATTACTAGAAACTGTTGGCTCTTAACGCTTGTTCAAAATTTTCCCTTCTCTTTGGGAGAAAGGAAACGTTTGTTTTACTTTGCAAAGTTCCTTGTCCACATTGCATTTCATGTGTGTTGGCTAACATTGTCTCTGAATTCAAGCATTTTAGGCGTTGAGGATGAGGACCAAGAAGTTGATATGCTTCTGCTTTTTTACTTTTCCAAGGAGAATATATTTTTTTAAGAAAATTCCTCTTTTATGTTACAATCTGCAGGTTTTTGCTACCCCGGAAACTCTAATTGGTTTTCACCCTGATGCTGGAGCATCCTTCTATCTCTCGCATCTGCCAGGCCACTTAGGTATGCCTTTGTGGCTTTCAGCGAATATTTAACTTACTAATAAATTGAGCTAGACGTTAGTCTCTAGTATCATCAGCTGAAACTTTGTTGAATAGACAAGGTACAATGTGTTACAAATGTACTTCAAGATTTCTGATAGGACAACTTTCACGTCCCGTCTCAAAGTGAATATGCATTGAAATTGATATTTTGTGGATGAGAACTAGATATTCCCATTTGCTTTTCCATAATTACTTAAATGAATTTGTGACTTTTTGCAGGAGAGTACTTGGCTCTAACAGGTGAAAAGCTAAATGGAGAAGAAATGTTTGCTTGTGGGCTTGCTACGCACTATTCACATAGCTCAGTTAGTAGACCTTTTTCCTACTTTTTTTTTGGAAGGGCCTGTTATATGTTTTTACCTAATTTGGTTTCTTTTTTATCCTAGAGGCTTCAATTTATTGACGAGCAACTTGGTGGCTTAGCCACCGATGACCCTTCTGTGATTGAAGCTTCCTTAGAAAAATTTGGTGAACCTGTCTATCCAAATAAGGGTGTTATTTCCAGGTATTTTTCAGATATACATACGCAACAGTCATCCTTCTTTGGAATTTTAGAATATATGACTTTTTCCTCTCATACAATATTCAAAAGACACCCATTTCTGTCCGTAATGAATATGAATAGCTTATATTCTATAGTCTCTGGCTTGTCTAGGATTGAAACAGTCGACAAGTGTTTCAGCCACGCTACGGTCGAAGAAATTGTTGATGCAGTGGTAAACATATACGCTATTTTCTTTTTCTTATTTGTGTGTATTTAGAACCACTAACCCAACACTGTTTTGGTTATATTCTTTCATAAAATATTCTGTAAATTGTTTGATTTTGGATGAATAACGTCTAAAACGATTTCTCAGGAAAGTGAGGCAGCTAGAACAAATGATGCCTGGTTCATTTCCACTGTGAAGAGACTAAAAGAAGTTTCACCATTGAGTTTGAAGGTTTCCTTGAGATCTGTAAGTCCTCGCTTTCACTAACTTCTTTGAATTTTCTTGTACGTAATGGTGGCATTTATATCTATGATCTTATCAACCAATTTAATAATGGTTGCAGATACGAGAAGGTCGATTTCAGACCCTAGATCAGTGTCTGATCCGTGAGTACCGGTTGTCATTGCAAGGAATGTCTAAGCAGGTTTCAGGTGACTTTGTAGAGGTACAGAGCCTCTCCATCGTCCTGTTAATTAAACAAGACTTTCATAAACTTGTCACAAATCATAATGCCTTACTTTACGTGTCCTTTTTAGGGGGTTCGGGCACGATTAGTGGAGAAGGATTCGGCCCCAAAGGTATTGTCTTTTTTAATTTAAAATTCTTTCATTTTGATGCAACTTAACCAAGACATTATAATGTTTGCTTCACTATCCTTCTTGACTGCATTTCGTAAATACTAAAAGACCAAGAGGGCATTTGGAAACATGTTCGAACCAAAGATTTCAATGGAAAACATATTGACAATTCAAATTTTTGGAGAGAAAATAATGTAGCAAAGTTAGCTTTAACCAAACATTTTTTTTGGCTTGAGCCTGTGTTTGCCAATGCACGCTGGCACTTTTTGGCATTATTTCTTGAAAACTAGTATAGGACTCTTGGGGCATCAGTGATGTCTAACACTACTGCAAATAAAAAGTGGATCCCATCTATAGAGACATGTTGTGGGATCCAACTTCTAATAATGTGGTGTTAGACAATACTGATGCGTCCTTACTTTGGTTCCTCACCAGCAATGCTGAATGGCTAAGGACTAGGTTGCAATATTTGTCATCTTATCTTGTTGAAAGGAAAAGAAAACGTCTTGTTTGCAATTGTGCAGTGGGATCCTCCAACACTTGAACAAGTTTCCCAAGACATGGTGGATTACTATTTTTCACCCTTGACTGAATTTGAGCCTGACTTGGAGCTACCCACTAATTTGAGAGAAGCATTCATCTAAGTTATCAGCCAAGCGCTGTACATGGATTTTTATTCTTGTGTATGATTTATGTAAACTTAAAATAAGGATATAGTTGTGAGATTAATGAGCAAAAAAAAAAAAGATATAGTTGTAATGATAAATAAACATTTCTTTCCGTCATCAAAAGCTTACTTGAACCATAGGCTACACTGTTGTTACACATTTGTAAGTGCAGTTTATTGATACATTATCCCGCTCCCAAGACAAATGGGCAGCTGAAGTCTTACTGCTGCACCCCCCCAAAAATAAAAAAAAATCACAAATACAATTTAACTTTAAAAGAAAAGTGTCGAGAACAAAACATGACTAAGCAAACTCCCAGTCAGGAAAGCGACTATTCAGCCTCCTTGGTGCCCATATAATTGTTTACCAATTGCATTTGCACGTCGTTGGAAACCGGCATATGTTCTTTGTACTCCATCGTAAATTCACCTTTACCCTGCATGTATAGAAGAGGAAAGAAAAATTATGGAACTATACGCTAGAAGAGGGAACGAGAAGGGAGTTTTTCAAATGACAAGACAAGATTATGCACGTTACCTGCGTCATCGATCGAAGGGATGTCGAGTATCCAAACATATTGTTTAGAGGGACCTAAAGACGCAAAAATTGAGTACTTGTTATGTTCGAAGTTTATAACTTTACCTCCGCCAAGCCAAATGCATAAACTGTAAACAGGTAGAAAAGGGACTTACATGGGCAGTAATAACAGAATCATCTCCTTCCTGATCGTTTCCAACAATCACACCTTTTCTCCTACACGACGTCAACGTGTACATTCGGTTACTAACGTTGGCAATAGGATCTTAATAAATCTCTTTCCACAATTGTAGATGTGTCACTTACTTGTTAATATCGCCTGCAACGGTGCCCTGAAACTCTGTGGGTACTTTCAACTCCACCAGCATAATGGGCTCCAATATCACAGGTTTTGCGGCCGCATAGCACTGGTAAAGATCCAAAACTTATGAACGTAAATAACAACTAAAACTCTAATAATTCACAAGGACAAGACATGAGTAGAACCTTTCTAAATGCATATATTGAAGCTAACTTAAACGCCAGTTCACTGGAATCCACGGCGTGAGAAGCTCCATCAGTTAAACAAATACGAATATTTTCAACTGGATGTCCAATTAATGAGCCCCTGTAACATCAAAAAGGAAACAGAAGAAAAAAATGTTGTCAGTGGACAAAATACGAATAAAGTCATAAAAAGTAGACAATGCTACATCCTTTACAAGGTAAAGATAACTTGACCAACATTATGGATCAGAAATCACCAAGGGCCAAAGAACTCACGAATTGGCTGCTTCTTTGAAACCCTTCTCGATGGCTGGAATGAAACCGGATGGTATAACTTGCCCAATGATCAAGTTTTCAAATTCAAATTTACTTGGTGAACCTGGCGGAAGTGGTTCAATATATCTGAAGACGAAAATTATAGAAAGAGAAATCAGCACAAGACAGAAACCAAGTGATGCGTAAAACAACTATTACAAGTACAAATTTAATATGTCAAGAAAACCAGGGCATAATTGCCCACATAAACTAACAACCACCCGAAGCACATGCTAACTAGCTATGTACTGCATATGCTGATAAAAACAGTATTTTTCCCCAAAAATAGCGTTCAGGAGGCTTGAGGACTATAATGGTTTGTAAGTTAAACAAACCTATCATATCGACGAGTATCTATTTTCTACGATGTTTTCTCAATCAATCTAGCGCTATACAAACTCTTATGCATGCTTACCCGACAACTCTTCCATATTGACCTTGTCCTCCAGATTGCTTCTTATGTAAATAATCAAATTCGGCCCGTTGGGTAATAGTCTCTCGGAAGTTTACACGTGGTTTTCCAACGGTGGCATCAACCTGTTTTAAAGGGAAAAAATGAAAATGAAATCATCAGTTGATTCCCGTTAAGTAACGGTTAGAAATAGAATGAGAATTTCTCAAATCATAAATTACAAAATCATAAATTACAAAAGGTCAGGCACCTTATACTCTCTTCGAATCCGTTCAACATATATGTCCAAATGTAGCTCTCCCATTCCAGAAATAATTGTCTGGTCAAGGGACAGTTTCTCAGTAAGATGAGGCAAAAATTAGTCCTTGAGGTTACATGAGGAAATGAGAAATACTTTTTAAACAAGAGACAGAAGACTGATAAGAATAGCATCAACAAGTCAGACCTGCCCACTCTCAGGATCCAAGCCAACGCGGAACGTAGGGTCCTCTTTCTGAAAACGATTCAGAGCCTTTGAAAACTAACCAAACAAAAAAAAAAATTATTAGAATCACACAAAACACTTAAAAATACTTTAAATATCTTACAGAGAATTCACTCACTTGTCCACCAGAATCTTTTGAGACTGGTTGAACAGCTAATGACATCACTGGTTCAGGGACATTCATAGAAGTCATGGTATATCTGATTGAACCATCGGTAAATGTATCTCCTGATGGCACAATACAAAACATCTTAAAGGGGAAAAAAAAAAGAAGCAAAGAGAATTAAACCAGGAAAACTCATCATAATCATCACATTATGAAGCCGGATTTAACCTGTTATATTCTGTAACGTAACCTGCTCCAAAATCCAAATTGCATAAGTTTATAATATGTGGATTATCTTTTCATATGTGAATTAGTCTCTAACTCAAGCATATTCTCCAACTCCCTCAACAAGAAGCAACAACTTCCACTGTTTCATATGAAAATTATTCTCTCCTGTTACTTTGACGACTAAGGAGAATAAGATTGACAATTTATATCTTCATATCTCTTATATTTGTAGTACTCAAACCTGATGCACAATCTACACCAAATACAGCAACGATTTGACCAGCATGTGCCTCTTGAATATCCTGCAGATAGAAAACCCCAAGACAAATAAACAACTTTGGTAAAAGGGACTGAAGTTGATACTCAAACTCCAATATAACTTGAATCTCAATTGAAGCCAGTGTTTTCCACATTTCCACAGCAAAGATTTACACCACCTCCCCCCCACCCCTAAAAACAAACCAACCCAAATATTTTAACTAAAAGTTCATCTCCAAACTACCACACATTCGCCAATGGAGCTGTTTCTTGACAGAAACATCTCAAAACGTTTTATTCCAGAAACTCTTATTGCATGCAGAATAACTATATTAGCAATTTAGCATAATCTCAAACCAATTCTAACCTCCATCTCATTAGAATGCATCCGAACCAAGCGCGGAACCTGTAACGAGAAATAACAGAGCTTAGAAGTAGTTTACATGAATCAAAAGAGAGCATTACTAATAATTCGGGCACAGAAGTGTGCTTAAAAATAAAAGGTCAAAAGTGCCAGTCATGCTACTATCATAAAATAATCCTTTGCTTTCTAAAACGTGACATTGTAGCGGACACCAGATGAATTACACATCTAAACTATAAAAATATTACATTACAGAAGGTTAAACAGAAAAAGATAATCAAGCCCATGACACGTAAAATATAGCTTATCCATTGAACTCACCTTAACTTTTTTGCCTGTGTTTACATTAATAATGAAATCACCCTTCCGAATTACACCTTCATAGATCCTTTATTAAAAATGATAATTGTTAGCCTGACTAGTGTAATACAGAAGACACAGGAGACAATAACGCAAAGTTAAGATAAGTAGTAATGAGCCTAGCACCTCTCATGCATACCTTAGATATGTCAACTGACCAAAACGACCTTCCTCCAATTTAAAAGCCAATGCCACAAGAGGTCCATCTGGTGTTCCAGCCAAGGTAACCTAGACCAAGACCATCAATTACTCAATAAAACCAAAATTAATAATGCAAACATATCAGGTAAAACTTCCCCAGCTCATTACCTTCTCTTCGTTCTTTGACTGGTCTAAAGCATAGTTACTGACTTCTATAGGACAAGGCAAGTAACTCAGCACACCATCCAAAAGTGGTTGTACACCCTGTGGCACAGAATTGGCAAAGGATGGAAAACATAAACAGACATTCCAATGAAAAATACAACAAAAAAGGGAGAAAAAAGACAATAAGCCCAACATAGAAGATAGATTTAACAGTGAAAAAAAATTGTACTCAAGCTTACTAGACCAGCTTCAGTGTCAACTCAGCTAGTCTGAAGAGCAAAAGAATTCACTTTACGAGCAATTCAACGCCTCCTTTGTCACCAAATCAACAAAGGGGCTGCCTGAATAACTACTCGAACACAACTATTATCCCAACTCATTAACTGATGAGCAAAAAATAAAATAAACCCTTTTTATGACCAAATCAATCAAATACCATAGAAACAAAAGCCCCACATGAAGGGGGGGGAATGTATCAACCTGGCCAAAAGAAATTTGCTAAAACATTCATAGCAAACAAAGGCGGTGAGGTTGAGTGGCTTTTCTTGGGAGCGTCATTCATCTCTAAGGCACTGTGATTTATAGCCAAACCCAAAGAGCCAAACTCCAGCCCCTTGTATATAACTACTATCTGTCCACTTTTGAACCCTCAAAGCCAATAAAATAAAGTAAAAGATCTCAAATTCAATAGAGAAGGAAAGTGGAATAAATAGCAAAGAAAAGAGAAGTTTCACAGAAGAAACAAAATTGCTTCTTTATTGAATCTACACAAATCAGCAGAAACCCTAATTCCATCTTCAAGTGCTAACCCCAACATTGAAGATACAAGGATACTTGTACGAGAATTTACAATACTATTGTTCACAAAGTATACAACTTAAGAAGCCAATGACCGGATACTAAGTAGTAATTAGAGATTTTGCTTTGCAAGGCAAATCCTAATTGGAAGGTAAGAGTACATAAATGAAATATAAAACATGGACCCAACTGCAAGCTCAAATGAACTGATCAAGGAGACCAAAAGTACTCGGTACAAACACAAGAACAGAGTACAAGTTTGGAAAATAGAAATAAAAAGAGAAATTTAAAAGTACCTTGTTTTTGAATGCACTACCCATGAACACAGGTACAAATTTCCTTGCCACGGTAGCCCTGCGAATAGCTTCCTAATCAAAATGAAAACAGAGCCCTAAATTTTGAGGCAAACGTAAAAATATGGGGAAAGTATCACTATAAACAACATAATTTCAAATCTTCAAGGTAGTAAATTACATTCCCAAAGTGCTATAAAGAGTGCAAAACTCCTTAACCATTCATCTGTGTATTCAAAAAGAACTTTCCCTTACTTTTTTTTTAGTTTTGCATCAGCTTTTCAAAATATACCTCAAGGTCGGTTGCTGATATAGGCTCTTCATTAATAAATGCTTCAGCAAGTGTATCATCAACTTCAGAAACAGCCTCAATTAGTTCATGCCTTTTTTCTGTGACTAAGGCCTCCATATCGGCAGGAATTTCTTCAGTGACAACCTTTTCACTATATTTTGAATGCAACCGAAAAAAGAAAAGCAAATAAGCAAAGCATAGAGAAGTAAGAGAAGTTATATTTCAAGAAACTATGCAAAACCATATTTCATAAAACATACCCATTAGAACCATGAAAATAGTAGGCTTTTTGCTTCACAAGGTCCACAAGACCTTTAAAATCGTCTTCCAACCCAATAGGTACTTGAACTGCCGCACTGTGATGCCGAAGCTTGGACCGTGCCTACAAGAGAAACCAATTCATTTTAATACTCTCCATCAAAATTGTCATAATCCCAACACACTCAAGATTAACTAAAGCATACATCAATTAGAGATGATTCTAGTATTGCTTAACGGTTACCACAAGAACATTATCAGTTAATGAAGTTGTAAATGAGTTGTCAACTTTTTGATTAGTAAAATATGAATGACAATTTACTAGTCGAATCATTTGATACAAACAATTGGGAAATACGTTGAGATCCTTACAAGATACCAACATTAATTAATTGGTTTGTCATGATTTTGAATTGCAAAATGTACCTGATTAAGCACTTTCCACGGATCAGCTCCCATTCTATCAAGTTTATTAATAAATGCAAGTCTTGGAACCTCATATCTTCTCATTTGCCGATCAACAGTAATCGACTGACTTTGAACACCACCAACACTACAAAGTACAAGAATGGCACCATCAAGAACACGCAGAGCCCTCTCAACTTCAATGGTAAAATCGACATGACCAGGAGTGTCAATTATGTTAACCTGCAAATGCAAATTCAATTTGATTAAGATCATAAATTTTAATAATCTCCTTCCTCAAAATGCCAACTTTTACACACTCAATTCCACAAGTTTCTAACTTTGCATTCCTGGGACTGTTGAATTAGGTGCTTTAACACTTTCTCAGCTCCTTAACATTCTCGGCAATCAAACAGAATTATCTGTACGCCATATATTTCAATAATCTTAGTTTCTCAAAATGAAAAGTCGACTTCCACATCTTCAATTAGGCAAGTTTCTAACTTTCCATTCCCACGACTGAAAAATTGGATGCTTTAACACTTCTCTCAGCTCCTTTAACTTTCTCGCCAACCTAACAGAATTTTCAATCCCTGACTTCACATCAAGATCATAGATTTCAATTCTCAAAATGAAATTTCAACTCTTACAAGTTCAATATTTTGCAAGCTTCTAACTTTGCATTCCCGCAGCTATAAAATTATGCACTTTAACAAGTTTTCTCAGCTCCTTAACTTTCTTGGCAACCAAACAGAATTTCAGTACCCCGATTTTGCATTAAGATCATAGATTTTAGTTCTCAAAATGAAATTTCAACTCTTACACGTTCAATCACACAAGCTTCTAACCTTGCATTCCCACGGCTATAAAATTATGCGCTTTAACACGTTTTTTCAGCTCCTCAACTTTCTTGGCAACCAAACAGAATTTTCAGTAACCCCGATTTTGCATTAAGATCATAGATTTTAGTTCTCAAAATGAAATTTCAACTTTTACACGTTCAATCACGCAAGCTTCTAACTTTGCATTCCTGCGACTATACAATTATGCGCTTTTACACTTTTCTCATCTCCTTTTTCTCGGCAGCCAAACAGAATTTTCAGTACCTAAATTTGCATTTAAGTTCGTAAATTTCAATTCTGAAAATGAAAGTTCAACTTTGACAAGTTCAATTACGCAGGCTTCTAACTTTGCATCTCTGCGACTGTAAAATTTCGGAGCTTTAACACGTTTGCTCAGCTCCTTGACTTTCTCGGCAACCAAACAGAATTCTAAGTACCTGATATCCATTCCAAGTGCAGTAAGTGGCGGCGGACTGAATAGTAATCCCCTTCTCCCTCTCCAAATCCATGGAATCCATCTTTGCACCGACTCCATCTCTCCCTCTGACCTCGTGGATCTCGTGAATTCTCCCGGTGTAATAGAGAACGCGCTCGGTGAGCGTGGTCTTGCCGGAGTCGATGTGCGCCGAGATCCCAATGTTGCGGAGCTTTTCCATGGATTCCTTCCACCATGGATCCTTGTCCTCCTTCGACCGCGCCAGGTTTCCGGCGGAGAAGCTCCGGAAGTGGAAGGTCCCAAGCAGAGCGGAGGAGGCGGGCGACGGAGATGGGGATGAGGACATCGTCGTCTTGTAAAGTGTGTAGAGAAGGCGTGGCGACGAAGGCCTTGGGAAGCGCGCCATGGCGGTTCGCGCTAGGGTTTTCGTTAGGGGTTGAGGTTAAACCCTGAACCCTAGCACAAAGGCTCTTCTGTCAGAATCCTGTATTGGAGTAGACTGTTGTAAGAGGGGGTTAAGCGTTGAAGGAGGAGGTGGCTTTGGTTGGGGTTTATTTGCTCTTTTGGTTGTCGTTTTTGTTCTCATTTCTCTTTTTCAGAGAAATTGCTGTCGTTTTCTCTTTTGATTGCCGTTTTTTTTTTTTTTTTTAAGAGTGTTTGAAAAGTGTTGTTAAATTTAAAATTTTTGAATTAAAACTGCAGCATGTGAAAGCTTTACAATATAATTTATTGTTTTTAATCACTGTTGTTGTGAAAATTTTACACTGTAACAACTAAAACTGATTGTATTAAATACTCTTTTTGTCGTTTTGTTGTGATTTCTCTTGTGAAATTGCAAATTGTTCTTTTGGAGTAATATAAATTGTATTTTTAATGCAGCTTTATTTTTAATAATCTTTAATTTTAGTAAATTACTCTTCAAAATTAGAGAGTGCTTCTAAACCATGAAAACTTGATTAAAGAAATTTCAAACTTTAGCTTTTAAAGGTGCCGATGACCTACGCGAGAATATTTTGGTCTTGGCAATCGTCGTAGACTTGAGCACTTTATGATATTGCATTACTTGAAGAAACAATTTGAATTTGTTATGTGGGGGAACTTTTAGGAAATTAGAAAATTTTCTTTCCTGAAACATTGTCGTTCTATACATTTTGTCGTTATTTTGATTGGTTACGGTTTCAAGTAGGTTTTTTTTCTTTTTTTTTTGGCTGATATCTTGTTGCTTTTATTAGAAAATGATGTCGTTTCTGTTTTCAGTTCATTGTCGTTCTCTTAATATTAATATATTTTATTAGTTTTTTCAACTCATCGCCGTTTCGTAACTTAAGTTCGCTTTTACTGATTTCGCTTCCGAGACTCTCTCGTTTGTTATTGTCTTTGGGAATTGGAATGCTGTCATTAGCCATGAATTATGTCCTTTATTATGTGTCGTTGTAATCTTAATTTTGTTGTCGTTTCTTGATGATGATGTCGTTTGAGATACTGTCTTCGCTATGTATGCCTTCGTTTATGAATATGAAATTTTTTTGCTGAAATTTATAGATGAGGCTATTACTCCTACCTTGCATGTCCGTACCCGCTAAATGGAAGAGACAATCATGTACTAGAATTTTTTAGCCCAAAAAAAAGGTGTTAAGAATTTTATCAAGAAGCTGATTGATCTCAGCTTATGTTGCGTGATATGTATAAATCACAGGAGTTGACAATCAAAGTATTACGGATCAAGAAATATTTTCTTTCAATAATACTCAATTGCTCTAATTCAATCAACCACCCTTTACCCCACTTTAATGGACAGAATCTTATGGCATTGTTTGTAAGCAAGAGTTTCAATTTGCTTCCATAGCAAACCTCCATTAAAAGAATTTCTTCAGAATCAACAGATTTGGCATCAACATGATGCTAAACGGCCATGTCAAAACAATATGTGTAAGAAGGAAACAAAAAATTAAAAAAAAAAATGAATATGACAAAATGTGAATCCTACAAAGGCACCATCTCCATGTTGGTTTGCTCACCAAGTTTGGATGGTTCAGAAGGCCCGGAGTCTTTGTTCTCACCGGAGTTCATCTCTTGCACCGGTGGAGGGTTAACCATGGTCATCTGCGAAGCAGCGCCATCCGATAGATGGTTCCTCATCTCCCTGTACTCTTGACACAGGGCACACCAGTGCATACAGCAATGGACCAGGCAAGGGTCACAAGGCGAATTCTACAAAATATATAACACAATGAGTTTATTTTAGCATCTATTAGCAACCACCACATAATCTGATAATGATCTAACGTGTTGAGCAGAAACAGGTTTTACCTTGAGATGGTATTTCTTCTGCAATGATTGTCGAAACAGACCAGTGTAGATGCCGCACATCCACCACGCAAAAACCAGGCTCTCGCAGATGAGAAATGTCGTCTTAGGATCAATGCCATTTAAGCAGGCTGCTGCTGCTGCAACTGCCATCCCGCCTTCAACACAAATGGCATGACAAACGCACGCATTTGTCCAAGGAATGTCTTCTCTCAATGTCTCGACGTTATGCCCAAACAAAACACACGGGCAAAAGAGTCCTGTCCAGCCTGCAACGTAAACATATGATTCCATCAGATGGCCAATGTCAATGACCAGGACAAAGAGATAAACAGAAGATTTTCCATGCCTAATCCTCAATTTGGGACCTGTCTTTTTTTTTAAAGGTTGCTACTTTAACCTATAGCAAAGTTGAAATAGAAATAGAAATTAGAAGTCAAAAAATCTAGCTCTCCTGTGAAAGTCCATCGTTGTCTGCGTAAAGTACATCTTCGAACTACACTACTTGAATCATGTATGTGTGCGAGAGACTTTTATGATCCCAAAAGCAATACCAAAACCAGTCCTAGTCATTCTCAGGTTAAAGCAATTGTCAATTTCGTATCCTTCATGAAGAATCCCGTGAAAAAATACAAACTATTGGAATAAAAATAAGATTTTAGAATGGTCTTCGATATAACCTGCTGAAATGAGCAGAATGTGCATATGAAATTACATTAATCTGACATTAACTAGCAGATTATTAGTTTTACAAAGAAACTTATCTATATAGTTCGAAATAAGTAAGAAATTACAAGGATGTTAAAGAAGAGAAAATAATAAAAGCATATGAGACGCTTACAGCTCTGAGTGTCTTCGGCACAGCCAAAAATCCCGGTCGTCCATTCTTCATCAGCAGGAGGTTCGTAGCTTTCAGGTAAGGGCTGACCACATTCTGCACATCTATGAACCACCAACTGCCCATCCGCACAAAAAAAAAAAAAAAATAATAATAATAATAACAATAATAATAGAAGAAGAAGAACCATAGTACATTGTTCATTATCAAACCAAATGAAAACCTGCAATAAGAATTTTGAAGAATCAAGTAACATCTTCTCTAAGTTCCATTAAATTTAGAATAGTGGCAGGGATTGTAAGCATAGCCTATGAGTAATTTCACACCCGTCTCCACCACAAGAGGCAGATGTTTTTTAGTTTGAAAAAAAAAACATGGTTGTGGGGTATCTTGTCACAAATTTCTCCAAACTACAAAGGAATTTCTAAGCTAAGAGCCAAAACTGTACGGACCAATTCAATGGTACAAACTATGGATTTTTTCCCCCCAGTTTCTTTCGGTTTTGAAAGTGATCCGATCCATGAAGACTAATCAAATTCCATAATAAAGAAGAAGATAAAGGAAGAAACCTGAGGGACTTGAACAGGCTGGTTGAGCTCTCCAGGAGTGATATCCTCCAATGGCGCTTGATCCTTTGTCAGCTTCACATATCTCGATTGCCCATTTCCCTCCGCCATCTGATCCAACCAAATTTCACATTCCTTACATATATGAATATATACATATATAATTCATCATACATGTAATTGACGCAAATATACAAACAAATAGAATACGAATCAATGAAAAACGAAATTGAGCTTGAAGAAATGAGAAAGAAGAGTTTCGGGCCAAACCTGATCGAGATCTGGAGGAAGGTTGGAGATCAGAATCGAAAGTATTATATATTATTCGAGAATTTGTATCATATGAGCATAATCAGGGCTTGCATCATTTTTCCGTTTTTTTGCTGGATAATTTTTTTCCCAACTATAATGTAATGTCTATATTGTATTGCGAAAGGCCAATTCTAGATATTATTGGACAATTTTGAATTGTTGTTAACCAATCAAGATTCAGGATTTTAACTCTCTCGGACGACCACGTCCACTTTCTTGCCGTGTTCACATACATGGCACGTATATTGATGTTTATTTTATTTTATTTTATTTCCTTAAACGTGTATTGATAAATGTTTTCAGTCATGCTCTATTTGCCATGTTTCAAACTGTTCAATTAACGAAAAAGTGTGACATGTTATTAATTTACCACTGTTTTTTCCCCTTACAAATGTGATAGTTTGGTTGTGAAAATGTAGAGATGATAGTCCCTTCAAAAAAAATGTAGAGATGATAGATTAATCAAATAAATTAAGATACCAAAGTGATATAGTGCCAAAAGTTTAGACAATGTTCAGCAGTGCTTGGACTCGAACAATACATAGCTTTCGTTATTATTATGATGTTTTGAACCAATTGAACTAATTAGTTTGATCAAAGGTTCTCAAATGCCCTATAAAGAAATATGTGTTTATATTTTACCATTCAGTATATGATTTACTTTTGTCGGAATTTATACAGTATTTGAAAGAATAGTTTAAAATAATGATTTGAACTATGAATAATATAAAACTCTCATATGCTATAGTAAAAAAACTATAATGCAAAGCTCTCACATGTTATAGTTCTCAAACTTAAACTGATGGTTTAAACTGATCTCCCAAACATTATAAAAACTCTCAAAATAATTAAAGCATTTGCCTTGATTGAAATGTTTATTTGAGCATTTTAAATTAACTTCTCTTTCATTTTTAAGTCAAGCCATATTTAAAATAGCATTTAATATATATTGAAAAGGATAAACTTTGAATTTTAAAAAATTTAATTGCTTTAGATGGCATTTTGAGTATGATTTTATAAACACGTTAAATGTTTTGGGCATTTTAATAATATTAGTTTAAATACGTGCAATGCATGTATTAAGTTGAATTGAAGTTTTAATAACGCAGACAATGAATAAAAAATGAATGGAATAAAATTAAATTAGAGATATGAAATGAAAAAAGCTGCAGAAATAACCTTCAGACATATGCATTTATATTATGTTGACTATCGACATTAACTTTTGGGTCTAATTATCTTGATATTTATAAAATATACAGTGAAATTCCTTAATTGAAAAAATGATTATTTTTAGAAAAATATGCATAGGTATAATGGGTAAGATTTTACAATGAGTAAAGCAGTAAAAAAAAAAACAAATAGATTAAAAAATGTTTTTTTTTAAAAGAAACAAGAAATTTTTCAAGAAGAAAAAGAGTAAAGTTTTAAAATAATGAAGTTAAAAAGAAATAAAAATTCAAGTATGAGACCATGATAGAAAAATAAAGCCCTTAAAAATATTTATATAAAGGTAAAAAAAAAAGATTAATCTAAAGAAATCAACGTAAAAAAGCAAAAAAAAAAAAAGGGTAGAGTATTAAATAGTACACAAAAATAAAAATAAAGTATTGAGAATGCAAATGACGAAAGAGAAATGACAAAAAAATAACGGGAAGAAAACCAAGAAAAAAATAAGAAGGAAAAATTACATAAATATATATATATATATATATATATATATAGAGCAAACACATACAAAACAAAAGGGACGCTTCCTGTTAAAGAAGTAAACAAGAAAAGGAAAACAACCAAAAACTGTAAAAAAAAAATAAATAAATAAATAAAAAGAGCAGCCCAGACGAATAGTTTTGGACAACTAAAAAATAAATAGTACAACTTTATGCATTCTTTTAATATAGTTACAGAAGAGAGGCAAAACAGAGTATATGTTTTGGGAATTTTTATTTATTATTTATTTATTTAAGAGCCTTTATGGTAGGCATGCGTCTTGATTCTATTAATAGGTTATGTTATTTTATTATTAGATTGATTTTTTAAGGGTCTAAGTAGTTCGCAAAATATAACTATTTTTAGTCATAGACTATATTGTTAAAAAGTTAATCTAACAGTTAAAATGATATGACATCGACTTTGGCCACGTAGAAGTGAGTGGGGGCAAATTTTTGAAATTAAAATTTTTACCCTTCAAATTTTTAGACATGTTCCTATTTTGCAAATAATTAAAACGTAATCATATGCTTATTTAAAAAATAAAAAAAAAAAACCTTACACCCGTTTATAATGAAAATATATATGTATTGTTACATTAACGTTTCAATGGTTTCAACATTGAAACCAATTTATTGTTGTAACAATTATGCATTAGTGGTCTCATATTCGTTTCTCATTAAACCAATCCGGGTAACTGATTGGTTGAAGCAATATAAGAAATCCTTGATGGAAGGATTTTGTAGTAGAAAAAAATATAACACAGTTTGGTCCTTATCACTGTTCTCTCTATTCAGCTTATTATACACCATCGCGTTTGAGTGTCTGAGTGATAGAAGCATTCAAAACTGGTGGTGCACTGTTCAACAACAGCAACAACTGCACAGTGCAATGGCCGGAGCTAAATAAGTTTTCACGCTTCCGTTTTGATTTTGTTATGCATTTTATTTTTGGCATGATAAAATCGAATTTATAGCTTTCATTTGGTATCAGAGCGAATTTCACCTCTACCTTGCTTAAATATATATGAAAAATACACTGTGTTGAAACACACGGTTGAGAATTTTTTTGATTTTTGGGTTTTTGATTTTAGTGTTTTTTAATTGAAACTAAGATTAGAAATCATTTAAATACTCGATTTCTTGGAATTCTGTGATTTGAAACGTCAAAATCCATGTCCAATAGGCTTAGAAACAGCCGGGTTTTGTTGTGGGTTAGAAACGGGTCAAAATTGGGTCAAGATGACCCAGCTAGAGGTTGAAGACAAAGTGCCCGCGTGATCAAACGACACGTCGTTTTGACATTAGCCCTACTGAAAAACGACGTCGTTTTCGCTAAGCAGAGAATTGCTTAGCATCAAGAAGAACGACATGTCGTTTAATGAAAGAAAAGGCTCGTTTTTTATAGATAATGAAACACCCGTTATTTTAACGGGTATAATTTTTGATAAAATCATATAAATAAATATGTCATTTTAGCATTTTTACTAAGTCACCGTAGTAAATATTTTAAATCTACCTATCACTCACTTATATCAGCCTTGTCTCACTACATTAATGCTCAATTAAATAGCATCCTTATCATTTGGAGATATAGAATTAATTCACCTCAACTACCAGAAGACATCGATATGTTTTCTCAACCACCTTTTTAATGCTTCCTTCATCTTCTTCTACAACATACCCCATTTGTCCCCTCAATTATG
>CAMOHE010029541.1:42800-135857 GCA_946598075.1 Artocarpus hirsutus | reverse complement strand
ATCTAACATAAAAAGGGGACTGGGCACGTCTCCTCATGCTAGTATTTACAAGAAATTGTGATGAGCGTTTGTTTCACATATACAATATCTCTATTTTCTCTTTTGATATTATGTTTGTTCTTTTAAGGTCAGTTTGGTATTGTTGTGATGTGTAGTTGCTTTTGCTATGTTGTGTTGTTGTTATATATTAGAAACACGTAGGTGTTTGGTATTTTTTTTAAGATGCTATTAATACCAAAAGTAGAATTATAAATGTTTAGTAAATTATGTATAAAATTGTTGTAAAGATGTACAATGACGAAAATAGACGTACTTTACTAAGCAAACTGTTGGCGTATGGTTTGAAGAGGCCCTAATCATGGAGCAAAGGCCCATCGTACATTTCAAATGAATTGAGCCTGATAGGAGTGCTCGATTCACACTTATCAGTAATGACGAGACAAAGTGACTGCCTGCGAGAACATTCGACTGAGGGGTTCAATTAGTTCAATCTTAAGCATGGATCATTTGGCTCGAGAGCTACTAAAAGTAGGCTATTGATTAACTTTTGATCCGCAAAAGTCGATTTATCAAATTGAGCTTGAATATTACAAGGAAAGATCCATTAATCCACGTAGTAGAACGTAGGAATCATTCATAGCATGAGAATTGTGCCCAATAAGAAGTTGCCATATGTCCTAGAAATCCAAGCACTACAGAGGCCCACTCTTCCCGCCAACTGAAGCCTACAATTGCTTCTATAAATAGAGGCTATAGACGTCATTCAGGGACATCCAAACTCTCTCATTAGCACCCATTTTGAAGAAATCACCTTAGAAACATAAAAAATTCATTCCTATCAAATTTTCCATTTTCTCATACATAACCCTTGTATTTGTACTTATTTCACCAAATAGTGAAAAAACACAATAGACATAGCTCTTTTAACAGAGTAAACTACTATAAAATTCAGCTTATGGTTTCGTTAAATTTATAGCGTTTACGTTAGTTTTCCATTTCATAATCAGTTTAAGCCATTAGAAAATCACTAACGTTGCTTTTGAAGTTTGTTAAGTCCTAATAACAGTAGTTTGAGAGCCTAGTTATCTTGAGAATAATCATTAATCTCTCTTAACCCATTTGAATTTAATTATAGATCTAATGTCTACTAGTACTTACAGTTTTAGATTTTAATTATAATTTTAAAGTCAACATATATAACATTTATGCATTAAAATATAAAAATATATAATTTTATTTTTTTGTTATTTAATATATTTTTAGGGATTAAAAAATCACTCTAAAAAGCGAGAGCACAACAACAATCATAAATAATTATGTTACAAATAAATTCTAAATTTTTTGAAGTGATGTTATTTTAATTTATCACGAAGAAAATAGATAGACTAAGAATTATGTATTTTAAATTATGAGAACAGAAGTTACTGTATTAAAAAAAAAAAAAAGATCTCTAACTTGCTTCTTAAATTTTCCTACTGGGCATTAGTTTTTGGAAGCAGCTGGACAAAAGCATGATTTACCAAACACCTTAAGTTATTCTAGGTGGTTACATAGGGTGATTAGGAGTAAAAGCCAGCCTCTAAAGCAATACTAAACAAGCCCCTAGAGCAAGATGTTTCTCTTGATAAGTAAATCATAATTTATTAAAGAACAAAAATTAATAGGGTGTTTAGGAGGACGATTGGAACCAAAAATATTAGTTTAAAAACTATAATATGTGATATTTTTACACTATAGTATTTTTGCTTTTTTATTTTACATTGTTTGTTGGTTGGAACAAACTATTCCAATCGGAATGCCAAACAACTCATAAATCAAACAAAAAAAATAGGGCAAAAATTTGTTACCATTTGTTTCTCGACGTTAATTAGATGGGTATTGCTCCCATAGCAATACTTACAAATAATATACTTTTTTTTTTGAAGGGATAATATACATTTTCAAAATATCAGGTTTATTCAAATTTATCTCTCTTCGTACCATTGAAAAACATGAACCTACGAGTTAAGTTACTTTCCGATGTTTATGGATAGATTTGGTCAAAGCTATTTTAAATTAAAAAAAGAACACAGAATTAACCAAATCTTGCTGGACTTCAAAACAAAATCCTCCAACTTAACGTGGTATATTTTCAAACCAAAGTGTGTATCCCCGTTTTTGTTCTCTCTCACAAAAAATAAAAAATAAAAAAAATAAAAAGTGTTTTTAAGTCCGGACCATGAGGAGGATATTTTCGTAAAAACACTTTCAAGTGTTCTCCACTTCCGAGTCATGTCCGACTCCGAATCCGAACAAAGAGAAAAAAAGGGTGGAGCATGAAGAAGACCGGAACAGCCGGTAAAAAGGCCATAAAAAAGCGCATAATGGAGCCCACACGTCTCTGTAGTGAAACAGCCACGTGTCAATCTTATCCCTTTCCCTCGCTTTTCTCCTCCCCCAATCCCCTTAATCCCCCATAAATACACGCCTTAACCGTGGCTTGTCCCCTCCGAATGCCTCCACTTTCTCTCTCTGAAGTCTGAAAATCCCACTCTCTCTTTCTCTCTTTAAAAATGGCCACAAATCTGCTTCACTTCCGTCCCTCAATCGTCCGATCCTGCGCGATCCCCAACCCTAAGTCCGACCACGCTCCCCGGAAAAGCTCTTCTTCCTCCTCCTCCTCCGCCAACTGGTGGAGCCCGCTCTTCGGATGGTCGTTGGAGCCGGACTACGTTGACGTTGACGGCGGAGCGGAGTCGCCGGAGAAATCCGACGGCGGATCGGAGTCGAAGGCTTCTAGATCCTCACGCTTCGCTCCGGGATGCTTCACTGAGGAGAAGGCGAGGCGGTTCCGGATGCTGACGAAGGAAACGACGTCGTTTCACGACGTCATGTACCACTCGGCGATCGCTTCGCGGCTCGCCTCCGATTTCAAGAATAGCTCCGATCTATGAGTTCCGGCGCCGGCGAAGCCCTATTTCTTTTGCTTTAAAGTTTTTTTTTTTTTTTTTTTTTTTTATGGATAAGTAAATTCGTTTCCAAGAAATTAGGGGTTGAAAGATGACGTAATCATGTATATTTTGATTGCGAGGAGTGTAGAACTTAAGGATTTGATCGTCGATGTATACATAGAAGTGTGTGTGTGTAAATGCTTGGTAGTGCGGGTGCTTTGTGTTGGAGCTCAATAATTGTGATTTGTGAACAAACATTAATGGGATTATGCGATGTGGCTGAGAATAACGCCTAATTTAGCTTGTTTGTTCTTCTCCCCTTTACTTGTGAATTATTTTCCTCTTGAACGGAATTAACGTATACTCATGTGCTGGTCCCACAGTTTTGGAGTATGGAGTTTTGACGGTGAAGTTTATTATTGTTGTGTTAAACAACACAACACAGAGAAAACTAAAAGTTAAACGGAATTTTTAAACCATAGCACGTGACAAGAAGCCGTTATTCATAGTTTTTGCTGGTACGATATTGAATTGTGTACGATGATAGAGTGGGTTACTTTGTGTGGTGGTGGATACGTAAAAGCTAGCAAGTGGGTTGTGGTTATACTGGGGATCATTGGCCGGGATCGTTATGGCATGTTTGGATCTTAACTTGAGATCTTCCTGAAGATCCTCCTTAAGATCCTCGATCGAACTTTCACAACCGTCTTCAAGCATCCCAACTGGAATATGCCATTGTCCTTTCAGGATTTTATGTGAGTTTATTATTTCTTTTTTTATTATTTTTTAAATTTAAAAATGTATTCTATTATTAGCATAAAAAATATGTTTATTTCTTACCTTGTAATTACTTACCATGAATTCAACGGGTAGGAAATGAGTTTCAAAAGAAGGTTTTTTTTAGAGTTCCTTTGGCTTAATGTTTTAAGTAGTTTGAACCACAATTTTCGTTAAAACAGTGTTGAGAAAGAAAAGAAATTTTAATTTGAACATTTAATTTGATAGTTTAGACCAAAAAATGACCTAAATTTATGAAACCATCTATTTTGTGTTTAACTTTTTGAATCTAATTGTTCAAATCATATTTTCAAATGAAAAATTCAAACCACACATTTCTAACCATCAAATTCCTTAGAAATAGATTTTAAAATTCTACTTAAGTGTTTACTAACACATAAAAGGGTGTTTAACAAATATGGTTAGAACTGATTTTTTAATTCAAAATATTTGTAGCATATGAGAGTAACTTTTTGTTGTAGCATGTGAGTGTTCTCTTTGCTTTTTAGCGTAGCATGTGAGAGTTTTACACTATTTGGTAATCGAAAAATTAGTTTTAACCATACTTGTCAAACACTCATTAGTGACTAAATTCCTATTTTATCGTTTACTAAAACTAGAAAAATTAGATTTATACCAAAAAACTAAAATTAGATTAACAATATATGTTATTCAAAAATTACCCCTTATGATAATTGGTGAAACCTATATGATTGATTAAATAGAATATTAATCCAAAAAAAAAACTAGCTAACGAATTACAAGTCAACTCACAAAAGAAAAAATGTAAAAAAAAAAAGGTAGAACATAGGAGGAACTCATCAATACATGAATTCATTCGTTAATTATTAGAAAAAAAAAAAAAAAAAGAGAAAGGTAAATTGCTCTAATACCTTTCACGAAAATAAACATTTGGTCCTTGTCTTTTTTTATTTAATTGTCCCTAACTTTTAATTTTAATTGTTGGAGACCTAACGATTAACCCATTAATTTTGGAAACTAGTTTGTCACATTTTTTATAACATTTAAGACCAGTTTGTCATATTTTTTTCATCTAAAATTAATGGTTTAATAGTGAAATTGATCCCCTAGCAACTAAAATCAAAGGTTAGGATTGATTGAATTAAAAATAAAAAAAATTAAGGACCAAATATTCATTTTTGTAAAAAATTAGGAACAAATAAAACAACTTACCTAAAAAAGAAAACCGTTAATGGGACAAAAAGAATGTCTTTTAATGAGACCAAAAGAGAAGTAATTCAAAGTATAAAAATAAAAAATAAAAAAATAATCACATAAATCATTATGCATTACTTTCTTCGATTTTTATGCAGAGATGAAACTGTAAGTTGTTCTTTGGAGTTAGAAAAGCGGTGGAGTAACGTTACGAAAAAAAAAAAAGAAAAGAGAGGAGTATTAAAGAGTAGGGGTACAATGTAATGATAAAATAGAGCTAAAAAAAAAAAAGTAAATAGAAATAGACAATTATGCTTTTTGGGGAGAGTTGGAATTAAATTCTGCGGGTATTACGGGAAGAATGAAATTTCTTATTTATAAGTGGTACACATGTGATTTAGTCGTTTAAAATAGGTGTATACCACTTTTCATAAACAAGCATGTGAAGAGTTATATTAAAGTTAGAGCAAATAAGGTTCTTTAAAAGATCTTCTTTAATTGATAGAAATATTTCAGCTAGTAATATTGAGAAACTTATTACACCCAAAGCACACAAAAAATCACCAAAATTCAATTTTAGCAGACGAAAAATAAAATCCAACACCAACAGCAGATGAAAAATATAACCAAACACCAAATGAGACAAAAACAAATGATTTAAAAACCTTTCTTATTGCAAATCCAAAAAAAAAAAAAAGAAAAAGAAAGAGACGATAAATAACAATGACAAAACTTCTAGTAACAGATAACCTTTATTGTGCGAAACTGCATGAAAAAATGGGGCACTGAAACATAGGAAAGCATCATCAATGTGCCTTTAAACCAACAAACCTGCACTACGCACATATGCCAACATAACCGCCCAACACGACATTTTTGACATGTGCACCAAGAGAGCAAAAAACCGGATGAGCGCTTGGAACGTCGCTCAAAAACAGCAAGCACATACTCTATCTCGTCTTAAATTTTCCACTTATGCCTTGAAACAACAAAGATGGCCCATTACAATCTCGACCTATTGTTGCGACCTAATAAACGAAGACATAAGACCGAGAGCCCAACAATGTGCTAGAGACGGTCCCAGACTCTGGCCAAAATACGTCTTTTTCCTCACTCTGATCTCTAAGGCTTACTGAGTGATGTGAGTTCACCAGTCGTGATTATGCATATTTTACCCTTTTTTTAATTTGTTTCAGTTTCATCCACTTGAATAGTTTCCAATCATGTTCGAAAAATGTGGGATGTTTATCATAGACCGTGTGTCAAGGTACAGTTTAGAGAGGCTGCCCACAGACTATATAGCAGGAGTAAGAGGCCAAAATTTAATGGGATGAAGTAAAGAATGGACATGAAATCAGAAGATTTAACATCGGAAGCTATTTTCTGTAGGTGGAAAAGTTCTCTTTAAAATAATAATGCACTCTATTCCAATGCCTATGTGTGTCTTTTGGCTCCCCTGAACGTTGTGTCAAGATTCACAAGTTCCCACAGCAAGGTTTTGGCGGGACAGCGGATTAGAAACGACAAAGATTCATTAGGCTTGCTGGAAGCTAACTTGCAAACCAAAGTCCAATAAAGGATGACAAATCAGATTTGATTGCTTTTAATCAAGCGCTGGTCACCAAACAAGGATGGAGGGTACTGCAGAAGCCGAATTCTTTGATGAACAGAATTTTTGAAGCGATGATATGTTCCGGCACTAATTTTCCGGAAGCATATATTCCAACGATTTTTCTTTCATGGGTTCGAATCCCATTTCCTCCGGCACAGAAGTGGAACAGGTGGGCAAAATTACATGAAAGAAAGAACCTCTTGTTCTCGTTATATTAGTTACGGCATGAGCTGGTTTTGAAGAGAATTTGATGGCAAGTTGGTGTTGGGAGAACTACTCAGGTGTTTAAAGATCCTTAGATCCCGAGACTATATACATTCAGACGAATAACACTGTGTTTAGGCAGGGGCATTTCCCCAATGGCTATGGTTGGAATTGGGATTCGAAAAGCAAACATTTTGGGAAGTGGGCAAAGAAGCCGTCCTAAGCGTTCCTCTGAAGGGCAAATCTTTTAGTGAGTTGTGTCTGCTTCTGAAGAAGGGTACACAGGATTGTTTCAAAGTGTTTTGTAGTTATTCTGGATGCTTTGGAACAGAGCAAAAATAATCATTTTCATGAGGGCGTTGCCAAGATTCCTAGAGAGGTCGTTAAATCTGCAGGGGCTTTTCTTCATAAGGGCAAATCTAATACAGGGAAGGTTGCTGGCAGAATTATGGGCTCAGTTTTAAGCCATTCATTGCAACCATGAGAGACGGTATACTGAACACAGGAAGCTTGCGAAAATCTCTCAACAAAGAGAGCGAGATAGAGAGAGACAGTTTTCTTTCATTTATGCTACTTCCTATTCTTGATTGAGACAAAATTAAATTTTAGACGCATTACATCAAGAAATTTTAAGCCCTTTTTTTGGGAGGGATCCCAAACAGTAGTGCAAAATTTTAAACCCTCTGATACGGTCAAAATCACTTTATTTTTAAACCCTTTGATATGGTCAAAATCACTTTTTATTATAGAACTGACAGTGAAAAGATAAAAACCTACCAATAGAATATTTTTTAGTATTCACCAAAGAAATTGCCTTTTTTTTTCCTCTGAGAGAAAAGAAACTTACAATTGAACAAACTAAAGTTGTTTTGTCTGACGCCAAATTCCACCAAGAGATGTCTTTGTTCCTCATTTTACGCAACCTAAACCACAATAGAAATCTTAAGCCAACTACTTTTCATCAAGAAAGCAACTATTCCACTATAAATGTATACAATTTCTCAATCTTCCATGAAAGGTGAATAAAATCCCAAAATTGTCCTCGGGCTACTTATTAATGGCTGTGTCATCAGAAAAATGTATCTTCTTCTCTGGCCTGAGGCATCACTGGAGTGTTGAGGTCCACATCACTGGAGTGTTGAGGTCCACAATGATCCCGGAATCAATTAAAGCCGCCAAACTAAGCAAGCAAATCCAATGTCACAACCTGTTTTCTGAAATCTGGACAGCTTATTTGCTCTCTATATCATATAGATCCGTTCTGGAAGATTAACTGTTAAAGGAGTGAACATACTAGAGGAAACAACGAATAGAGATGTTTAAAGGAGGGAGTTCCATAGCGATAACGATGAGAGATTCTTGATCAGCATTTGATATAACAATATGCATGATTGCTAAGCATTCACAAGTGAAAATTTGCCTACACTTGTCCTTCCAGTTTCTTTATTTTATTCTGTTTTAAAGACAGGACATGAGTTTCAATATATGGAATTGAGAAGCAATACTCCATTACCAAATATTTTCATAAGATTGATAAGGACAAGGCCCTATTTCCTGCTTCATTCCATAATATGATGGTCCCAAGGAATGTCCCCAATCTTCAATGATAAAGACAAGACAAGAAAACAAGGTTCTCATTATCATTTGTTAAACTAATGCTTAAACAATAAGAAAATTCATTTAAAAATCGGTAACAAACCGCATACCGAGCGATTCCAAGAGTAAAAAATCTAAGTCTGTAAATTCTTGGTTCTTTTTTCTTTATAAGAAAATAATTAGAGCACACAATAGAAGCATAGGTTAGTTCAACAAAACATTGCCGAGCAATATATGTTATCGCTCTGCTAACATTTCCTCAGCAAAACCAATACTTGGAATTCTACAAAGGCCTAATAAATAATTGCGAAGTCAACAAGGACTACAACTTACAAATTCAGCCCTTCAGCTTGAAGACTTAAGATGTAAGCAATTCTTAACCTCAACCAAAAACAGTTATAGGGATAGGTTTACATAGCTTTGGGAAGGCAAGGCATCGCTAAGCAATGTATATAGTTACAAAATTAATTTCCCATGTACTCCATGTCTCCACACCCAATGGGGACTGACTCAAATCCAAAACCTTATCGAGGAGAATGGACACTAACCACTCCACTAAACGGTCAGTAAGTGCCACCTCTGATTAATTACCATGTTAATGTATAAATGCAAAGCTGGTACACTCCAAGGGAGACTTGAAGTTCTATTCTAACCGACATTCTTTTCCCTTCGCTTCAAAACTATTGCTAATCAATCAGTAATAGTTAACCAAAATAAAAAAGGCAACAAAATAAAGAAAAGAAAAAAGAAACATTTACATAGAATAAAGCTAGTAATTATACTGTTTCTTAAGAATAAATAGAATGACAGGTTATCATTCATAAATGCTCCTAAATACAACTAGAAAACTCCCCGTTTCCATCACAAGTCAAGATTTGTGAACAATTTCAGCACCGCAGACATAAATTGTCATCTCTAAGCCTTCAAGTTCAACCAAAGTGACATTTTTTGTCTATTAAGATTGCAATTGAAATGTTTCAAGATCATTAAAAAATAACAGATCAATGTTGAACGTGTTCACTACCAATAATTAGCACAAAGTTCACACAAAATCATCAATAATAAGGAACTTATAATTTCAAATGCAATAGAAAAGTATCACCGTTTGTAGAAAAGGATACACCAAGTAAAAGCCATGAGCAAAAGCCCCAGCCAAAACAGCGGTAAACAAACGATCCCTTAAAACAGGATTCTTCCGCAGCGAGAGGCGAACTGAAAAGTGAAAACCCAAATACCCACACAGGCAAAGAATTCATGCGATAAAACCCAGTTAAGAAATAAAACAAAAAGATCAATAAAACCCCAGATTTAATATAGCAAGAGCGAAAATCTGAAAAACTCACTCAAAGGAAGAGCAGGGGCGTAAACAAGAGGCACCAAGAACTTAAATGGGGGTCCCTTGTTTTGCTTCCTTGTTGCAGCTTCCCTTTCAACATAATCATGCACAGAAACAAATTCATAAATTAAAACAAACAACACCAGATGATTTTTCTTAGAAAAACAAAAAAAAAAAACAAAAACAAAAACAAAGAAACCATAGAAAATCGACGAATATGATGGGTTTGTGTTTGTGTTTAAGTTCTTTTGGAGGACTCACTGGGCGGAGGTATCAGATGGCGAGGCCATGGCGGGCTTTGGAACGATCGAGATCTGGGGACAAGTACAAGAGATGGTCCAAACTCCTAACAAGTTGTGTAGCTCAAATCAAAATATTCCAAGGCAGGCTCGTATAGACTCAGAATTCTCCTCCTCTCTCCTCTCTCTCTCCCACTTTACCCTTTTTTTTTTGGCCGAAGGAGGAGGTTTGAACTCTTCGTTTGCTGGTTGAGTCAGACGAGATTTTATAGTAGAATATACCTACAACCAATTTTTTTCCCTTTTTTTCAGGTGTTTATGTTAAAAAAAATAAAAAATAAAAAAAAATGTTGAATCACCATTTTAACCTTGATGTCCGCATAACACTTGTTCATGAGAAATGTTTTAACGATTAATGTTTATGAGAAACATTTTATGAAAATTGTTTCAGATGAGAAGTTTTACAAGGAATTTTTCCAAAAAGACGTTTTATGATAATGTTTCTAAAAAACATTTTATGAGGATATTTTACGACAAATGTTACAAGAAATATGTTTTACAAAAAAAAGTTTTATGAAGAAGGTTTTATGAGAAATGTTTTAAATGTTTTGTTAGATATGTCTAAACTTTCTAAGTAAAAGCTCCTTACAAGTTTCTTCATATTATAGATAGTACTACAAGAGACCAGTGTGATTAGTTGGTGAGCTAGGTGTTGCAATGGAACAAACATAAAGGTTAGGCTATAGATACCATTGCATAATGTTTCTACTGTTTTAAGAAAAAGCTTTCAATGTTTGAGAAGTTGCTTTAAAAAGTTTTACAAAAGTAAATATTCACTTAGTGACTTTTAAAACAATATTTTGGATGATTATAAATTCAAGTTTTGTATTATATTTTAGTTTACGTTGTAACCAGAGTTATAATAGTTTAAACTGTGTTTTGAAGAAAAAAAATTTACTCCATATTTTCTTACAAGTAAGCAAGATTAAGATTAAGAAATGATGTTAAGCAAATCAAGAAACGGCTCGAAAAAGCCGAGTTGTCATGTGTGGTATCATAGCAGTATTCTGTCATTCTATTTTGCACTGCCATATTTTCGCTTCACCATAGCTCAAGAAAGTAAATTAATTTTAGTTAGCTAAATAGTTAGTATTTGATGGATACATGTTGTTATACTAGGTTTAGAGTCCTTGATGTCAACGCTTCCAACTGAGCGTTATTCTACATGTTATAGAATAATATATAGTGTTTCTATATGTTAACCTAGCTACGAGACAAAGAAGATCAAAGGGAAAGCGTTATTCTATATGTTATAGTGTTTCCAGGAATTGATGCTAGTCATCATCCATCAGTGGTATCGAGTTAACGATGGTCAAATTTGGTCAACAATTAACCTAAACGCTTAAAATCAAGAAGATATACTCTCGACTCGTTTTGACATTTTGAGTACAATAGTGTTCTCCATTCGATCAAATCTCACTTCATTAGAAGTCGATTGGCATTGACAACATCCGGGATAAGGAAGATGCAGATCAAGATAACGGAATAGTAGAGTCCCGAATGAGATTTTCAGTAATTTCTTTACTACCCTTGCAACATATCATGGAATGGAATGCCTGAGAGTAATTAGACGTCAGTTTACTAACCATACCATTTCTAGAGCTTAAGCATTCCATAGTTGAGCTAAGACATGCTAAGGACTCACAAAGTTCTAGATGGGAACTACGATGATGATGTTGATGATGATTAATATGGGTATCAAACGGATTTGTCAAAACCTAGCTTTGTTAGTTCAAGCGACTCTAGTAATGTGGAGAAAGAGTTTATGTGTATGGGGGAGCCTCTTAACAGTAGTATTCATGTATATTCAAGTGATGTTGACCGCTATCAATAGACATAATTATGTTTCTGTGCTAACAATATATGTCTACAATGTTAGTGTTAGTCATGCTCGACATATAGGCCATATTAGCGCCGAATGTTGAACTTATGAACTCCATCGCTACTATGTAAGAAGGATGTTAGGGACATGAACAGTAAATTCAAGGATTATGGGAGCAGCTAGCCCACTAGAACCATGGATCACCAGTACCAATGAAAGTTCAGCATGTATGTTTGGTAGTTTCCATAACTCCTATAGCTTAAACAAATGAGTTCTATGTGAAGTTTCTTTTCATGAAAGTACTAGAACTAGATGGTTCCATTAACTGATTAGAAGTGGATATAGAATAGGCTTATGAAGTGTCGTATTTTGTTCACTTCACAACATTAAGATAGTAAAAAGAAGTGGCCAAATTTGTTAACAAAAGCCTTACAAGTTGGAGGGTGAAAACTAAAGATTAATGCAATGCGAGAGAGTTACGAAAAAGTGAGATTCCAAAGCAAAAATAAGACTAAAAATCATGGATTTTGTGGTCGAATGGCTCTGATTTTTCGATAATCATGATACAATTTAGGTAAATATGGATCGGTTAACCTAAACCAGCCCACTTTTTGTCCGTCAAGCTTAATAATTTTGTTCTGTAGAACAATTATTCGAGCTGTATGTTGCTTAGATAGTCATGTAATATAGGATTTGATGATTATTATCTCTAACTGAGATGGTTATTTCATGTTCAAATTTTGGAAAAGAGCATATCAAGCAATGAGTACAAAGCTTAATTTTGAGTATGGCATTCTAAGGTGTAACACCAAACCCTTAGACGGGTAAAGACAATGATCAAATGTTAGAATATCAAAGTTGTACAGTAGAAGCATTATGCTACAATTAGAAGAGATAGGCCAATAAAATGACATAGATCTTTGAAGTTCCAAGTAAAGGAATTAATTTTCCTTGAGGTAGTATTGATGAAAAGAATAATTTGACTTAAAAGGATATGAAAGATAAAGTTTATGATACATATAGGGCCGTTCAAGATATTCGAAAAAGGAAGTAACATCGCCTATAAGTTATATTTCTCTTGATTTGGCATCTATAGATACTGAGGAATAGAATGAGAATTATAACAATTTTCCATGTGAAAATAAAAGATAATGGGAAATAAGAGCATATCTCTTATCAAGGTTTTAGAATGGAACCACAAGTGAGAGGTAGCAACATGAAAGCAAAAGAGGACATGAAGAAGAACTACTTAGGATTGCTCTAAATTTTGAAGATGAAAATTTTTAATGGTGGATTGTAATACCTGAGGAATTCTGGGTACATTACGCTTGTAGTATTGAAGAATTATGCTAAGCAACACATATTTCATGAGGATTATTGTTTAAATTCGCATTTAATGACAAATTTTGCAAAAGTAAATTTGAGATTTTTAAGATTAAATATCATATTATAATTTTAAGCAAAGTATGAAAGACATGAATATGAGAGTTAGTTGATAAGTATGGAAAAACGAGCTAGAAAGTATAATTGTTGTAAAATAAGTTACAATAGATTTTAAAATAGAAATACAGCTTAAGAAAATACTGTATAAAAAATATGAGAATTATGTTGTGTAGGAGTTAAGCAGTATAGAAATTATACTATATAAAGCTATGTAGTATGGAAATTATATTGCATAAAATTAAAGAGTATGGGAATTATATTGTGTGGAGGATATAGATAAGTATAAAAAGTTATGGAAGCTTATAACAATATAGAAAATATACTGTCAGTATAGGAAAAATATACTTGCGGTATAGGAAAATACAATGCAGTGTAAATTTGCATTGTTAAAAAGTAAAATGGAGCCCAATTGGTGACACCCCAAAGGTGAAAAAACTTCCACATCACCCTACTAGAACCGGTCTTAGTCATGAAATAGGATGCATTATTTAATTGCAATTTAGTCCTTAAGTAATGACTTAGAATGGTTAAGGACCTAGTTGAAAAAATAAATTTTTTTTCTTCATCAAATCTCTCCACGAAACTTGAAAAAAACACCCACTTCCTCCCATGTAAAACCAGCCATCTTTTCCTATTTCTCACTCAAAATTTTGCTAAAATACAACCTCAAATCAAACTTAGAAGCAAGATTAAGCACTTTAGAGCAAGGTTTTACAATTTTAGAGGTAAAAATTAAGCTTTTCTCTTTGTGTATTTAATGTTTTTCCTTGAGTTTTTGAGTGGGTTTTTGATAAGTATGTCATAAATATTGTTAAGGAAGATTAGCAAGGTTTTAAGCATCAAAGGGATGATCAAAAAGCTTGGGTAAATTCTAAGCCCTAGCCTTGAAAAGTTTGTTATTTTCTTGAGTTATAAGTATGGTTTGCAATATGTATGGATTATGGCATGTAAAATAGACTTCATGGCATGATTAGTTTATGTGGTATATGGATAGATATGTGATTGGAAGATTGAAAAACTAGGCTTTTAAGCTAAAATAAGGAAGTATGACAAACTTTGTTATAACACAAAGTTAAGCACTTTAAGTGTTTGATAAAATAATTTTGATCATGACAAATAAAAGCATTTTATGGCATGATTATTTTAAGTATTAAGTGCTTAAAAGTGTGTTTAAAATGGTCAAAATGTGATTAAACCCTAGCAAAGCAAGACAAGTTAAGTTGTGATACAAAAGTGCTTTTAAAGGTCTTTTTGAAAGATTTAAGTGTATGAGCCATTTAGATGCTGGATTACTTTTTGAGTTCAATAGAAGATTTATTGGAAAATGTTGAGACAGAAAAATTTTGTGAAGAAAGTTTACTTGAATTCTAATCAAAACAAGTTGAAAAACATTGATTTTGGTCTTGCCTATTCAAAAACACTATTTAAATTGATTTTGGGAAAAGTTAAACCATGAAAATTATAGATCTTGCCAAAACTATTTAATTTCATGAACAATTCATAAAAATTCTATATAGATTTTAAGTTATGATATTTATGAGATTTAATCATGAAGTTTTGAAATGGTAAAATGAGTAATTGTTTTTTTGTTTCCATAGGCAAAAATATCAAGAATTTGTATTTCAAAAATCATAAAAGCGTAAGGAACTGTATTTTTTAATATGCAAAGCTAGTTTTCTACATAGCTATGAGCAAAAGGTAATTTTATGTTTTAAAGCCTAAAAGAAATTGGAAATTTTTTGACGAAAATCCGTTAAAGATAAAATCATTGTTTTTTGTTAAACCACTATAATGGACCTCGTGCCCTTCAAATTAACATAACGCCCTTAGATGAAAAATATTCCTTATCATGTTAAGTATCAAAACTGTCAAGTAAGACATAAATTTTGACCATGGAACATTCACGTTAAGCTACAAAGGTATAAACAGATAGTCTAAACTTGACTAATTTCTAATAGTCGAGTGTCGTTTGAATAGGACACAAAGCCGACTAATAAATAAAGAGAGGATAAAGTAGGAATGTTAAAGCAACATCTAGGCACATCTCAAACCTCACATATGGCATGAAGAAATGATTGTCAAATACATTTAGTATGTTTAAAATATGTTTGCATTTATTATGTATGTTATTTTAAAGATTAAGTCATGATTTGTAATGTGTTTGCACTTGTTATGTTTAATGTTTTAGGCATTAAGTTATGTCATACATTATGTTTATTAAGATTACAAGATCAGTAATCTAAACCCATAAATTAAGATAAGAAAATGTCGTTTCACTCTCCCAACCTAAGGGGAAATTCATGTTAAGTTAAGTTATGGCCTTAGAGTTTGATGGTCAAGCGTATTTGGTATACACACTTGGGCCATGGTATAAAATAAACTAGTTTGATGATAAAAAGTTTATAAATGAGCATAAATAGAATCATGCATTATGATATTACTTGCATTTCTTTTAAGAAATGTTTTTATGAGTAATATTGTATGAGAAGTGTTTCATAAGAGAAGTTTTACAAGAAATGTTTCAATAAAGATATTTTACGAGAAATGTTTATGAAAAACATTTTATGAGGAATGTTGTACGACAAATATTACAAAAAATATGTTTTACGATAAAAGATTTTTGAAGACGGTTTTATGAGAAATGTTTTAATGTTATGTAAGATATGTTAAACTTACTGAGTGAAAGCTCATTACAAGTTCCTTCATACTATGGTAATGCTAAAAGAAACCGGTGTGACTGGTTGGTGAGCTGGGTGCTACGATGAGACAAATGTAAAGTTGGACTATGATACCACTACAAAAGGTTTCCGTTGTTTTACAAAAAATTTTCATTGTTTGAGAAGTTGTTTTCAATAAGTTTTACATAAGTAAATATTTACTTTACGAATTAAAAAAAAATATTTTGGATGATTATAAAGTCAAGTTTTGTATTATGTTTTAGTTTACGTTACAACAATTTCAAGTATGTTTTTAAGAAAAAAATTACTTTATATTTTCTTACTAGTAAGTGAGATTAAGATTAAGAAATGATGTTAAGCAAATTAAGTAATGGCTCGAAGAAGCCTGGTCATTACAATGAGAACCCCGTGGATCCAACCAAGATTTAATGGTCGTTACAATTAGAACCCCATGGATCCAACCAATATTTAACTATACTTTGTACTCATTTCTCGAGTTAGTAAAGCCTTTTCCATTAAAGTCATCTTTCTTTGTTTTCTTGCTCTTTCCTTAGTCATTTGCCTTAGTGTTTGAGGGTTCTTAGGCTGACTTAGCATTTAAAGCATGCTAAGTGCTGCACAGTCACGTTTTGAAAAAATGGGACTATGATACAACGCTCAAGATATAACATGTAATAAGCCTAAAATGACTGAACAACATAAATTTAAATAAATACCATTAATTCTTGGCCACCCTTAAAATCCTATATAAGTTTCTTTTGTTCTCAGTTTAATAGACAAAAATTGGGCCATCAATTAGGAAAACAAAAAGAAAATAAAAACAAAAGGAAAATATTCATGATGTAATGAGAGTGTGAAAATGCACATTTTTAATGTTAAATATCATTATTTTGCATTAACACTTCTCGTTAAATTCTCAATTAATAGCATTTTTATGTTAATTGGTATTTTGTATCTTGGTGTGTAAATGTGTCTAATAATATGTTTTTAATGTGTTTTTATGTTTAATAATATTTTTGATAATTTTTAGAGTCATTTCGGTATATTAAATATGTATTTAGTTTGTAAATAAACAAAACTTTGAAAATAATGTTGTATGATTTTATTTTAAGTCTTAAAGTATTTGTAAATAAATTTTTAGTTTGTAAATATGTTTTATAATATTTTTAGTAATTTATAAAAATATTCTGAGTCTTAAATAAAACATCTATTAAGCTTTGCTAACTTTAGAAGTTTTTAATTATTTTTAGTGTGTTTTGTAAGTTTTATTGTAAAATAAATATTTTTAAAATTATTGTAAATATTTTGTTTGTACAATAATTAATTTTTGTATTTTTGTGAATTTTAGATTTAAAAACTGGACTAAAAATGGAGCAAAACAGTAAAAAAAAGGGGGCAAAAATGGACCTTAAATGCACAAGAAATCAAAAGGAAATTAAAAATTAAAAGAAATGACATGTGGCATGCCCTGGACCTCACGGTCAAGCCATCGAATCAATTTGGTCTGTCCGCCTTGTGCCAACTATCCTACACTAAGTCAGGCCACCCTTCGATTGAGTACATTAGGTCGCACATGCACACGCTTCAGCTGCGTTAGATCAGCTTATCAAGATTAATTGAATGGCTAACCTTCTACTCTAATGGTCCCATTGTTCTTCGCTAATCCCGACCGTTTGTTGAGTGTTCAGTTAGCGATTTAAGGGTGCTCGTGAGTCCAATCGGTGTGGACAAAGTGGCAAATTTTGAGCCCAAATCAACATACTCTCTAATTGTTTCAAGCAGAGAAGAAAGAAAAAAAAAATTGATTAGCTAAGTTGATTTGTTTGGTAGAAAGAAAAGAAAAAAATAAAATAAAAATAATAAAAAAATTGATAAATAGTAGTTCTCACTACTATATAAACACCAACCAGCCCCTGCAAAAAGAAAAGAAAAGAAAAGAAAAAAATAAAATAAAAATAATAAAAAATTTGATAAATACCACGAGACTCATTCATGGCCGTTCTTGCTAATCCTCTCCCCTTTTGCCTTCTTTTCAACTGTTGAGCTAAGCTCAACAGTACTCCTTTTGCGAGGAGATGTTATTAGGGTATTCCTCCAACCATGCTTTTAAATTTAAAATAATGCCCATATTAGTGTAGACAGTTTGGTGAGGTAGAGAGATGATCTTGTATGCATAGTATTTTGGTATAGATTTTAACTCTGTAACTGCTTTTTAATGTTTATATTTTTATAAACTAAATTATATTTTTTAAGTTTTTAATAATTATTGTTAGTATTGTTATGCTGCTCATTTTTTACATAAATTCAGTCATATTTTCTTTATGTAATTTAATTGTGTTGCATAATTAATATTAATAATAATGAAATAATACTTAATTTGATGGAATGTCTTTTACTACAATATGACTTGTTATGTTGTTGATTTTAGATATTTTATTAGATGAGGCACTGCCGAAATTAATGTAAAATTTATTTAATTTAAATATAATAATTTTGATTTATTTTTATTTTTTAGCTAAAATTTATTTAATTATAACTGTAGTGATAACAGTTATAATTTTCATAGTTAGTACACTAAATCATTAGTGAGAGATGATCATTTGGCTACTTTTTATAAGAAAACCCTTGTTGTATTATAGCTTGTTATATTGTCGCTTTGGATTGACATATGAAATTAGTAAAAGTGCTTGCAACTGATGAGAAAAGATAAGATAAATCAAATGCTTTAGATAATTATATAAAGTTAAAATTTCGTATTAGTTATGAAACATACAAGAGATTTTCAAAACTTCACTGTTTTAATTTTATGTTTTAAAATCTTATTTTAACATTCTCAAAAATATTTGTTTTCTTTTTAATTTTTGTTTAGAAAAATTCTTTTCTATTTTAAACAGAAAATTTTTAATTTTTTAAAAACCCACCTCCATAGGGATACAACAACTTTTCTATGCTACAAACGTCCGCCTTTAGAAAATTATTTTGGGTGATACAACATGATACATAGTGTCAAGAGGAAGCGACAAAGTCTAATTAAAAATTAGTAATTTTTAAGCAAAGCATACTTACCAACAACATCTATTCTTGTTGCTTTGCTCCCCCTTTGCTCGTACTTCTCTCCAACTCAATTTTAGCACACATTCATCTTTGAGATCAACTACAGGTAGTGATCTAGTTTTTTCTTTTCTTTTCTTTTTTTTTTTAATTTGGGAAAATTGCTTTTGGCCCTTAATATTCCCCTTGTTCTGGAGAGGAGAACATGATATTACTCAAATTCCCTTCATGTGCAAAAGACATGATATTTTCCATCCAAATACTTAAACAGATTCAAACAGAGGGACTATTTATGAGATAATTTATGAGTTTGAGGAGTATTTATGAGACAAAATTGAGTATATAGACTGATTTTGAGAGATAAAGAATTCAAGAACCTTTTATGAATTTATCCTTAAAAGTAATATTAGTATCAATATTGATACATAGAATGTGAGTCAATAAGGTTTTACAAATTTAAAGATTCTTTTATAGTTTCTAAAACAAAAAAAAAAAAGATTTAAAAATAGTTAAAACAAAAAGGTACAATTATATGATTAACCATTTAAAATATTTATATTATTCTTTATTTAATAAAAATATAATAAATAAACATAAAATATTTATTTCTTAGGACGTCGGTCTCAATAGAAACCCCACTTCGACGTCCTAATAGAAACCCCCTTTTGTTTTCACTTTTTGACACCTCATGTGTTCTCGGGCATTCAGTCACAATTTATATCCAATTTTTGATACCTAACTTCTTCTAATGGTTACCTTATGCTTGACTTGCTAGACTTTGGTCAAACTTTTTAAACATATTGCAATCTTCTAACGAGGAGTTCTTGGCTTATTCTAAATTAAAACTGTAATCAAGAAGCAAGTCTGGGCGTTAAAATAATCATGTAATTTTTCCTTTAAATATAATGCGACACAAATTGTTGAATATTTTTCCGTAGCTTTTTTCCATTGCTGGTATTTATTTTATTTTATTTTTTTAACTCAACTTTTTCAAAGCCCTCTGTGGTACCACAATCATGATTTGTCGGAAAGTAAATCAAATTACTTAATAGAACAAATAAAAATCAAATTGCTGGAATCTGATGCAGAGTCGCGTGAGAATAAGTCTTTAATCATGCACTAAAAAAATGAATTTCAAGTATCTTTGAAAATTTCATTTAGCTACAAGTATTATTTATGAAAGAAATATAATTTAAATTAGTCCCATTTTCCTCGATTTGAAGGAGACTAAATTCCGAAATTATCTCACTATAAATTCCAACGTTAATGCTAAAAGGAAACGAATAATAATTGAACTTGATTTAACTTTGCTACAAGAATAAAGTCTATTTCTTAATATATGTTTCAAATTCGATATTACCCTTGTGAAACTACAAATTTTTTTTAAATGTACAATTAAACTTTCAGATATCCAATCAATGGAAAAGAAATATCTTAGAACTTGGATATCAAATAGAAATTTATTTTATTAGCAAAAAAAAAAAAAAAAAGAGACATTTTGTTTCCAAAAGAAAAACTCAGGTATTTAGAAGAGGAAGAAAAAACGAGTAATGTAGACAGCCAAAGTTTAACACCAAAAAAAAAAAAAAGGTTAAAAAAACCTTGCGAAATTATTTTTGGGAACGAATTTGTAAAAAATAAAATAAAATAAAATAAAAAGGCAAATTAACTTTAAAAAAATGAAAAGTAAAATAGTTACACTCAAACTTTTGAGAAGAAATTTACATGAAAAATCTCTTATGATTATTTCAAAAATTTATTTATGGATTTTATAATTATATATAGATAGTTTGACAAGTTAGTTAGAAGTGGAGTTTTCAAATTTAAGAATTATACCACATGAAAATTTTACATTATAATAATTTTTGACTTTTTACTAATAGTTCTAACTAACTATCTAAACGTATGTTTGTTTCAAAGGTTTAATAGATTTGAATTTAGCTTTTGAACTAAGCAAGTGTTTGAATGCAAAAAAACTTAAACTCAATTTCAAACATTGAACTTAAAAAGTAAGGTGAATTCAGATTCAGTATCCTCTTAATTTCAAGATATTTAAACTTATATTTTAAACCATTTTCAAACAAAAGTCTTTGTATTTAAATATGATTTTAGATTTTATTATCTTTCTAGGTCCAAAATCAATTAAAATCCAAACATCAATTTAGATTATATTTTTAAAACACATTTTTTAAACTCTCATTTCAAACTAAAAAATTTCAATCATCATATTTTGAACCATGAATCAAACGGTAGTTAAATACCTGCACGATGGTGTAATACTAATTTCACATATAACTTTATTACAAGGTCCAAATTTCAAAATTTTCTTCTTGTTAAATAAAAAAAGCCTTTAAAATTTTAGAAGATTCAAATTTCTGCGGAGTAGACCGAAGTAGGGAGAGATGGGGGCTTGGTTCTAGAACGTATCCGAAGTTCCTAACAAGTAATCAAATCGTACGGTAGAGAAAGTAGCGTCAAACTAAAGCCCGAAAGATAGCCCTATAAGGCATCTATCTCCCCTTACCCTCCCCCTTTAAACCCCCAAATCCGCTGCCGTCTCTCTCTCTCTCTCTCTTCCGTTCACTGAGTTTCTCTCCTCTGCAACAACTCTTCCTCCGTCGTTATGGTAACAATCTCTGCCTCTCTCTGTCTCTCTCTGTTTTGATGTCTGATCTTTGGGTTTAGCTCTTGCCATTAAGTCTAGGGTTATAGCCTCAATTGTGTTCTGTTCGTGACAAAGATTGTTTATGGTTTTTCGAATCGTTTGTTTCGTAGGCTCTGCCAAACCAACAAACTGTTGACTATCCGAGCTTTAAGCTCGTTATCGTCGGCGATGGTGGCACAGGTGATATTTCATTTACCTGAATAATAATTCTTTTTTTTTGGCGGTGTTGTATCGTCGTGTATGCGTGTTCTTGATCTGTTTTGGGGCTACTTTGACATTGTGCGATTAGTGTTTAAGTCATGTTAATTTTTTCGTTTTCCTTTTTGTCCTTTGTTCAAGTTATATTCTTGGATGTATTTGTCCTTTATTCAAGTTATTTCCTTTTTCTGATTAAATGTTAACATAACATTTCTTGGAAATTAGGATCCCTTTGGGAGTGTCATGAAAATGATTTTGTTTTGCCTATGAAAATGGAAATCTTTATTTATTTATTTATTTTTTTAGGATAGTGCTGGACTTTTTCTGAGGCTATGTTTGTGTATTTTTCTGAAGTGATTGTTTTCTTGAGAGATTGGAAAAGGTGAAATTGTGTTACAGCTATATTTCTGAATTAATATTTTGCGGTTTTTAGACTTCAGCAGATGGTTCCAAAGTTTTGGACTTTTTATTAATATTTTACTGGAGGAACATGAATAATTAAGTTGGTATTTGGCATAATAGATTATTTTGTCTTCTCTATCATAGAGAGACGAAATGCTTGATTATGATTTATGTATGTAAAGTTATGATACAGAATGTTGTGCTTGGGCCTGGTTTGAATGATTTTTTGACTTTTGCAGGGAAAACCACCTTTGTGAAGAGACATCTTACTGGGGAGTTTGAGAAGAAATATGAGCGTGAGAGCCTTGACATGTGTTTGTAGTTAGGAGTTGGTTTTATTGGGTTGATTTGCTTGTTTGTAACTTTTGTTCGTTTTGTATAATTTTTCGTTACATACAGCAACAATTGGTGTTGAGGTTCACCCATTGGACTTCTTCACAAATTGTGGGAAAATTCGGTTCTACTGCTGGGACACTGCTGGACAAGAGAAATTTGGCGGTCTGCGAGATGGTTACTAGTAAGTTAACAAGTTCATTTGCCCCAAGCTGTTTCAGTATCACATAACTTTTGGAGTTACTGTTTTTTTTAAAAGAATGGGTGACACTTGTGCTTGATTTGTAATTCTAAATGAGTGGCACCTTGCTTGGTGTCTAGACTTGGTGTCCTTTAAGTTACTTTCTTTTATACCCTTGACATGGTAGCGGGTGCAGACATGATGCAAACATGAATATTATTGCCTAATAATGACCTGATTCTTTCACATGTTATTTTCTTCTCTCTGTGAACTTGGCGGAGGAAATTTTTCCTGAGTGTGGTGCTAGCATATTACTCCTTTTGTTTTGTAGTTGAAAATTCTGAACTTGTTTCTTTTTATTTTGCAGCATTCATGGGCAGTGTGCAATTATCATGTTTGATGTTACAGCTCGTTTGACATACAAGAATGTTCCCACATGGCACCGAGATCTCTGCCGGTTTGTCAAACTAGTCTCCTGAGATTTCTATTCTGTACTCTCTTTTAACTTCCATCATATGAAGTTTTCATTCTGTGGATTTGCATTGTAATTTCAGGGTTTGTGAGAACATACCTATTGTTCTTTGTGGAAACAAGGTCGATGTGAAGAACAGGCAGGTTAAGGCCAAGCAGGTTACCTTCCACAGGAAGAAGAATCTGCAATACTATGAGATATCTGCAAAGAGTAACTACAACTTTGAGAAGCCTTTCTTGTACCTTGCGAGAAAACTTGCTGGGTAAGTGATTAATATGCAATCCTTTTCATTTATTCTTGCTCATATATGAATTTTTCGTCAGTTTGTGAGGCTTGTCCTTGTGATGGTGATTATAGGGATCCTAATCTTCACTTTGTGGAGAGTCCTGCTCTTGCTCCTCCAGAAGTACAAGTTGACTTGCTTCTTCAACAGCAGTAAGTGCCCCTTTACCTATTGATAACTATAATAGTATGTTTGCATAGTATCTTTACGGACCCTAATTGGCATGATTTTGTAGCTACTTAATAGATCTCCTATGTTGATAAGTAATATAAATAATTTATGTACAAGATCTTACAATGTTCTGCTGTTGACTGTTGCAAGTTTAAAAGACTGCAACTAACTTTTAAGGTCTCAATTCATGTACATATGTTCTCTCTCTTCGTTGTACTCCATGAAAAGTAAAAGCCTTGATCCATACTGCATGTTTGGATGAATCTTTTTTAGGATTTATCATATCCTAGTTTTAGATTTTTTTTTTTCAAATTTATATGATATTTATGCAGTCTGTCTTACTTTGGTTTGCTGTTGGTTCTTACAGGCATGAAGCGGAGCTTGCCCAAGCTGCAGCTCAGCCTCTTCCGGACGATGATGATGACACATTCGAGTAGAGGGAGGGGGTGGGCATGCACTGCTGGAGATGCTTGCCTGTATTGAAGCTTTTTTTCTTTTTTTCTTATAACCCTTTGCTTTTCGTTATGAGATGTGTTAGAAAATTCAAACGTATCTTGGCATGATTTCATGATTGCCAGGATAGATCTCTATGTACTGTAGGACCGTTTTAGTAAGATTCTCATTTGGCTATAATATTATGGCTATTGCTGGAATCTTTGGTTGTGCTGTCATTACTTTGAGTTCGTCATTGAAAAAGTACCATTCGGAGTATCATCAAGGCCTTTTGTGCACCAGATTTGAAGTTAAAATCAATCCCCTAGCCATCTACGGCGGTTGATTCCTTTGGGCCAAGACCTCGCCTCTTTTCTCATGTTTTCAACCAATGTACATCGGATGGTTGCGCAAAAGCTGGATTTGAATTGGTCATAAAATTAAGAGCTCGTTTGCGAATATCTGTTTGAGCTAAAATTTTAAACTGAAAACGCACACATTTTAAATTTTGTACAAGAAATACTGGTAAAGTTGGTTCTTCTTCTTCTTCTTCTTCTTCTTATTTTTCTTCTTCTTCTTTTTTTTTTTTTTTGCATTAAAATCTTTGACTCTGTTTGTCAAACGGGATAAGCTTTGAAAGCACTGCATGTTAAACTTTGCCTTGGTCGTCATGGCAGTTTAGCGTTGGAGTCTAAAGAGAAACAACTTACCGAGATCTTGGGATTTAGAACTTACAGGCTACTTATTTCTTATAATACAAATTCATAACGATTTAGGTTCTTTATTGAGTTCGAACAGTGCAATATTTTATACTCGATAGATATTATTGGTCTGTAAAGTGACGTGCATTTGGGCTGAATTTGCCTTGTCTACAGAATGATGTGCCCCCTTTTTTTTTTTTGGGATAATTACTCGTTTCCTTGTCCAACAACAAAATTATCAGACGCAAGGGAGAAACAATAGGTGGGCATCCACTAAATTGTGACTTGCGTTATTCGGTGTCACTATACTCTCTGTTTAAAGAAAAAAAAAAATTGTGAGATGAATTTCACTGAGCATTGGCAGCCATCTATGAGATATTTATGTTGAATGCCACACTTTTGTCATGGATTGATTTGTGTCATATTCAAGAAAAATGTCAACTTAAAAATGCCACAATTAAAAATGACAATTAAATTAAAATGACTAATATATATTTTGTGGCAATAAAAATCTATCTTATTTTTATAGAATCTAATTTGAGCTTTAAAGATATATTTAGTATTATAAATTATAGTATGATGACGTGACGTAGTATTTTTTGAAATTATTTTTTTAGTGGTCTAAATTAGTGCAAGCTTTATTTTTGTAGCATATGTATAAAGAGCCAGCTATTTATGGTAATCGACTTGGAGACGGACCTTAAGATTCACATTTTGGGCAAATTTGAGGCCCCATCATGCAGAGGACCAAACAATACAATCACACGGAATGAGGCATGTGACCTTTTTTATTTGTAGAATTAAAATATGTCTATAGTTTATGAATGTTCTTTATATGTCCCTATACATATGTATAAAGACATTAATGACCATAATAATGATATTGTTAGTTTTAATTTATTTTTTTAGAATAACTATAGTATACGTATTTAAGATTTCAAAAAGATTATGATATCATTATATTTAAAAAAAATCCCTGAAATTAGGATGTTTGTTACTTAAATTCAAATAACGATTTTAAAATTCTCTAAAAAGACGAATTTTTTTTTCCGACAAGTTGGATTTACTGACAAATTGAAATTAAGGTGTTAAAATTAAATTAATGATAAAGTTTTTACTGGCAAATTGAAATTAGAATGTTATAATTAAATTAATTAAATAGTATTATTAAGTCTTTTTACGTGTCTTACTGATTATATAATTGATATATTATTAAATTAATAATATGTAATTATAATGATGCGCATTGACATTCATTTCTTACAACTTTAAGCGAATGATATTTCGTTTTTTTGTGATATGTAATTAAATTAATGATATAGTATTTATTCAGTCTTTTTGTGTATTTTAGAGATTATATAATTATTATATTATTAAGTTAATGATATGTAATGATATAGATACTTAATGACATTCATTTCATTTTTTTAAGACTTGAGAGGAATGGAAGTGATTGACACAGGAGCTCCTTTAAGTGTTCCAGTGGGCGAAGCGATGCTAGGACAAATTTTCTACGTGCTTGGAGAGCCCGTTGATAATTTAGGTCTTGTAGATACTCGCACAACATCTCCTATTCATAGATCGGCGCCTGCCTTTATACAATTAGATACAAAATTATCGATTTTTGAAACAGGAATTAAAGTAGTAGATCTTTTAGCCTCTTATCGCCGTGGAGGAAAAATAAGACTATTGATAATGATAATGCGTCAATATAATATGTTAAAATAAGAAATATACGTGTATATTTTTTTTCCCAATTCAACTATTTGAAAAATAAGAAAATTTATTATAAAAATTTAAATACATGATAATATTTAGTTAGAGGGTATTTTAAGGTTCTGAATATATAAAATTTTAAAAAAGAGACATATAAAAAAATTTTCATAACAAAGATAAATATTAATTCATTTTTAAAAAAATAAATAGATAATGTAATTTTTACTTGCTTTTATGCTAACAATAATTTGCAGCTGATTGTTAGGAGAAAACTAAACAAAAGATTGTCCTGAGAACAAGAACATCCATGTCCGAACGCTGCAGAAAAACTTTCATGCTTGTGTCTCCACATTGTGTGCATTTCGCTTGGTAAAAAAGCAGCACTAGTTAAATTGTCAAAAACTGCAACATTTATAGTACCATCTTATCTTACCGAAAAAATAAAAAATAAAAACAAGACACGGCGGGTGGTTACATCAACCCAACATATAAAATCATCCAAATCCACAACATGGCAATAAAAAACAAAAGAAAGCTGGTTTTTTTCTCTTTTACTCACAAATTTTCCAGAACACGTACGACACAAAATCAAACCCACTTGCCTGCGTCTTAGGAACCAATCCAAGCACAATTTTTGGTTTTCTTCTGGGAAATAAAAGAGAATAAATAAATAAATAAATAGTACAAACAGAGAGCATGCTGGTCTCAGTCGACCCAGTGGAATTGGCTCCTTTGTCAGCGATCACCTGGGTAGTCCTAGACCCAACTGGGGATTGGTCTTGTCCCCATCGCTGTCGGTTCGAACCCGTTCCACACCTAATCAGACCCCCATACCACACCAGAACACAACTTCAATCTCTTAGCTCCTCTGGGACTTGGACTGGGACTATGCTTGGGCCTTGCCCACCAGCAATATCTACATCATTCCAACCAAGAGGTGGGGTTTCTTAATGCTGGCCCTAGCCCTTCGCCAGCATGTTTACTAGCTGTGGGGTGCCCTCAATAAGGACAATGTCCCGAAATTCACGGGCTCATATCCTAAACCAAGGACCCCATTTTCATTTTGTACAACACCAAGCATAGGTTAAAAATAAAAAAAGCAAAAACCTTTTTTTTTTGGGCCAAGTAAACTTTCGCTAGAGCCACTACACTTCTGAACTTGAAAATGTCACACTTAGGTTTAAAAAAAAAGGGACAGAAACTGTGTCACGTGATGAACAAATTACAATGTATTTTCGGTCACATCTCATTTTGTCCTACTTTGCTCCATGGAGCTATAGAAAAATTTCTTTTGGTTTATTTGAGGAGTGAAGCTAATGTTAAGGGGACAAACTTCAACTCGAGTGAAAGTATAAGGGGCGCGCCAAAAGTACAAATTCACCAAAAAAAAGAGTTCAAAATAAAAAAAAAAATGAAAAAAAATTTAAAGGAGGGGTTTTTAGGGGAAGCAAAATAGAGTGGCTTGCACTGTCGGTGGGTGGTCCGACTGGCCTTTGGGTTAGGGCCAAGGGAAGGGCCCTAATAATCCCAAGCCCTGCTTTGCTTTGCCTTCCCTCTTATCTTTTCAAAAGTCAGTTTCTATTGCTATTATCCTCGATTGGTTCTCCTTGCAATGACTCCTGCTGTCTTGCTTCCTTTTGGTGAAATGGCTATTCTTTCTCTTTCATTTATGTTTTCGTGTTTGTTTCTCTTTGTTTTTTAGTGGGCTTTTGTTGTTTATCACATTTTTGCATTAAAGCAATTTTTAAAAATAAGAACAAAAAAGAACATCACGTTTGAAAAACTTTCATTTCTCCTTTTCCTCTTTCAAACTTTTAATTTGGATCTGATTGAGATAACACACTTAAAATATGCAGCAAGTCCGCACATGTATCTGTCGATCCACGGCATCTATCTATAAAAGTGAACCCCCAGAGTAATTGATGATATAGAAAAAAAAAAAAAAAAAAGAAAAAGGAAAAAGGAAAAACAAAGAAGAACAAGAAAAAAGATCAAAGAGGAAGAACAAAGGAAATGAAGGAACAAAAAAAATGTGGGGAAAGAGGAGTAAATGAAGATTGTGACTCATCGTGACAAGGCCATCATGTGAAGATACAAAGTTCATGTATACACATACTTAAATATATATATATATATAAAAATATATATATATGAGCAAGAGGAGTAGTTTGTGAATCCTCATGGTAGGGTATAAGGATGATTATGATGATAGGGAGGAATTCATTGCGAGTCTGCAAAGTGGCTTCTTGTAAAACTTGAAACAGGACATGTTCTGCAAAGAAAGCATGTGCTGACGCATAAACGGTGTGTGGCATAAATGGGGAGAGGATAGGAAAGCAACTGTCATTGTCTTTGCCATATGCATCTATTCCTTATCACTAGTCTAAGAATAGGGAAACCTGAATTTATTGACTGTTAGCTAGCTAGCTACTAGCTAGGTTTCTCTCTCCTCTCTCTAAGAGCTTGGTTGTGATGATCTGGATTTTCCAGCTTCAGTACTTTGAATTTTTGGTGTGTCAATTGTATAAAGATCAAGGACCATGGCCCATGGTCACCATTTTTACGTTTTTTTTTTTTTTTTTTGGTGGGGGGGTGTGATTGCTATTTTTTTTTTTTTGGCTATTCAACTCTTAATGTGGCGGAGACATTGTATTTTGGCAAACAAATTTGGTGACATGTGTTGTTTTACACATAGTAGCTTTCCCTTTCTATTGCAAGTTTCTTACCTCTTATTTATTGTACATGAAAGATTTTCCTTGTTTGGGGATATTGCTGCACTTGGTGTTAGTCCATTTTTTTACCTAGTACTCCATGTCATAATAGAGAGAAGGTTTTTAAGGAACATGGGGTTTTTTTTTTCTTAAATGAAACATTGACTAAGTTGTTTAATTATGTATGGTACAATGTGTTATTGCCATATGATTGAAGGGATTTGAGGTGCTAAGGGAACGAAAATACAAGGCTTACTTGTCATATTCATGAATATTAAAGAGCATTTTGCTACTAAAGAAGCTTTGTTCAATAGTTTGACATTTGTGTTAATACACAATAAGCATAAAATAATTTAGCCTATCATATCTTGGAATGACATTCCATTGCCACTTCCATTGAGACGTTGGCAGCATTCTGCAAAAAGTTGATGGCAATTTGTTCCCCCTTTTCACAGCTCTTTTTAAGCTGAGAAATTACAATATCAATCATGTCAAACAATTTTCTTTTTCTTTTTCTTTTTTTTTCTTTTTTTTAAAAGGTTAATTGTGGACAGAAAAGAATAAGAGATAACAGAAATGATACTTAACATTTGATTCAAAAGTTTCCATTAAAGTACAACTTTATTCCATTTGAGTCATTTTTACCTATTGACTTAAGTCGGCGAGTTTTTCCGCTGTCATAATTAACCATTTTTGCGTTGACCTGTTAACTACACGGCTTAACATGAGTAATTGTGTGTGTGTACATGTATATATGTGTGTGTGTATATATATATATATACAAGCTGGTCATACAGTATCAATACTCTCGTTGATTTGAGCTTTGTCCTCTCTAATTTTAAAAAAATTTACAACGATTTATATCTGAAAGACGAATGTGATCAAAGAATAACCAATTAAGGAAAAATAGTTAAAGAAAAATTCCCACAATTTTCAAACAAAAAAATTCCACAAAATAAAGCAAAAAAAAAAAAAAAAAAGAAGAAGAAGAAGAAGAAGAAGAAGAAGAAGAAAAAGATAGATTAAGAAGGGCAATGGGGACAAACATAATCCTTGTCATAGTTTTAAGTTAGAAGCCATGGCCTTTGGAAAAAGACAAATATAAACAATGATAGTTTTATAGGGACAAAACATGTACCATGGCTTGCAGTACCTTGCGTTTAGCTTCCCTCATATTTATACACCCCACAAAGGGGGGGAAAAAAAACAACTGTTGAATTTATTACGTGTAGATATATAGCCAACTGTTGGAACTTATTAATGGCAAATGTTTTGAAATTTTTTTTTTGAAGGATTGGTGTTATATGTAACTTATAGAAGTGAGAGGTTTAATATAATATTGGGTCTTGTATAACAATGACTTTGAAAAGTAGAAAAACTAAAAATTAATTTTCTTGCCGCCATACTCTTTTAAAATCGTTGTCATATACAATAAATGTCATGTTATAATTCTTTGGTCTACATGTTACAATGGAATATGGGTTTTTCATACTAATTCTATATAATATCGAAATATAAACAATTATACCTCTACTATTACAAAGTAGGATTGGTCATCAGTAAAAATTCTATATTTATATTAAAGATAAAAATGTAGATGTCAATGGGTATATTAAAGGCTTGATGAGAATGCCATGGTGAGCGATATCAATAGATATTTTATAAATATGTTGGTAAAAATATTTTATAATTTTTTATGAATATTGAGGGAAAAAACTGTCTTTATCCCATCAAACGGTTTTAAGGGTCTCAATTTATGGATATTATGGGAGCAACTGAGCGGTACAAAGTTCTTTGACGTGAGGAAAATTATCAGTTAGAGCATAATTATCCCTAAACATGATGTGAGTTTTTTTCTATTTTTACTTGTTCTCTTGTCGTGATCGAACGAGAATGGAAAAGAGACTTGTGGTTTGATGTGAAGGGTAGGGCTAGCGATATTTTGGGAGTGAACACTAGAAGGATACGAAGGAGCAAGAAAATATAGGCTATGCCATGGAATGAAAGACAATCCAGAACCCGCTTTGTTTATAAATGATAAAGCTCCACATAACATAACTATGAATCTAATAGAGAGATCCAAATATGGATGCAGTTACTAATTCACGATTTGGCATATAGATAATTGAATCCGCATTCTCGATTTTAGGAGGATTTTTTAAAAGCCTTTCATTTGCTTCTTTTTGATAGAAGTTTTGTTTTTCTACAATGTATCCTAATTTTTAGATTTAAACCCAAATAAAATTTAACCATTCATCAGAAAAAAGAACGAACGAAACTTGTATGATTCTCAAGACTAAGAAATTCTCAAATTCCTTCTGAGAAGCAGATAATTATTCATATGTTTCTCATGTTCAATGAATAGAGGGAACAATAAGAAATATCCAAAAAAAAAAAAAAAGTTTAAAGAACCATCTAATTTTATCTCTAGACAATTCTACCTCTATTCATTAAATGTGAAATAGTGAAGGATTTTAAAGAATCAATCTTTCTTTTAGTTGTTGAATTTCTCTTTTATTGATCAATGTGTAATATTCTAAATCTTCATTACTAATAGAATTACAACGATCTCTAAGTTGATTAGAAAACCCTCTCAATTGGTAACATCTGTTACTTGAACGAAACTAATCTTATAAAATGTATTGAATATTTGACGATACATTTCGTGTCATACTAAAAGACTGATCATTGTTTTCCAACTACACATTGTCAAGCCAAATCAAATTCTCCTGATATATTCCTCAAAAAATCTAATCCATGTGAATTCTTCCCCAATTAAAGAAGAGATTTTAGCAGAAATACCACATATGAAAACGAGCACAATTATGTAAAGAAATAGGCCATATATTTCTTGAGATGACATTAAAAGCATATTCAATATCATTTGATTAAATAGTTAGTATTATTGAGACTGCAACACATGTAATAAAAAATAAACTGTTTTTATGACGTAGATGTTGAGAATATGGATAAAAATATAAAAATAGAATTGAGAAAATCTGAAAACAAGAGTTGGATTAGTGGCATATAAGAATACTCTCCTTAAGATTTTATTTGCCTCCATTACTAAGTTTACTAACGGGTTTTATGGCAAATTACTCCTACAATATAACAAACCTTGAACACTATATCTAGTAGTAATATAGTGCTCCAGAACAAGTAATGAAATCTAAAAATATAAGGGTGTCTTTTCATGAACAGGTACAACCATTGTAACTAATACAACCTTACATCTAAAAGCATCCTTCTGTGAAATAACACAACTATAACAACAAACATGTCTATTAGTAATAGGTATTCAGTTTTGTATGAAAGTACATAACCAAACAACACAAGGGTTCAAAAAAAATTCTAATATGACCAATCTAGCTTAGATGGTGGAAAGAGCTACCAGTTTATCTCTTCATCAAATCAAATTAGCCAAAGTTATTCGTTCATGAGCCATGGTAAAGTTTCAATCAACACTACCAATATCTATGACAAAAAAGTAAGATTCAGATCATTTGATTAGAGTGAAGTTTAAAATGTGTATAATTGACAATACGAATCATTTGAAAATAAATAAATTCATTGTGTATCACTAACAAAACATATTTATCCTTTTTTTCACATACAAAAATGTGAAATTCATACTCATGTGACAAGCCATAGGCATGAACGAATGACTAAAGAAATAACGTATCTAAAACATAAAAATGATATTGTGATCTTCACTAAAATGACATTGTGATCTTTACTACTAGAATCAATTACTTAGGCGATGCTAAATAGAAGATGGTTTTCTAGGAAACTCTCATCATAAATGATGCAGCATTTATTATTAAAAAAATCTCGCATATTTTAGATGATGAGTTCTTAAAACCATCATTTGATGTCTTGTTTATGTCATCACCTAATGTGCTTCACTAATCACGCACATTCGAAAATCAAAACCTAAGAGTACCTTTCTGTCTTTGATTCCTACAGCCTCTCTCTCTCTCAGCGCTTGCATCGTCATTGTCATCCTTGTCTTCACCATGTTCGAGTGTTGCCGTCGTCCTTCTTCTCTCTCTCTTTCGTCATCCTCTCTCACGCTTAGTACCATAGTCGTCATACTTCCACCGTAGCCGTCGTTTCCTCATCACTCATCGTCGCCACTTATCGTCACTGTTGATAATTTTTAGTTTATTTTGCTTAGTTTGTGGTTCGTTTTCTATCTGTTGTTATTTATTTAATAGATTTTGTTCATTAGTTGTTTATTTAATAGCTACATTTTTATATTTAGGATTTGTGAATGGAATTGTTATAATTAGAAATATCTTGAAAGTGGTTACAACTTATTTGTTGAATTTGCTTAGGTAATTGTTTAGGGTTTTTAAATTAGATATGTTCGTTTTAATTTTTTAATTAGTTGTAGTAAAATGTTTCTATGTTAATTTAAGTTTATTATTTTTAATTTTTGTGTTAGTTTTAGTCTTATAAGTTTTAGTTTTAATGTTATTATTTTTTATATGTTACTTTAGTGTTATTATATAATTTTATATGTTGGTTTTTATATGTCAGTTTTAATTTTATGTGTTAGTTTTGTTGTTATTATATTTTAATTTATATATATGTGGGTTTTATATATTGGTTTTTATATGTTAGTTTTAGTTTTATTTGTTAGTTTTAATGTTACTATTAATTTAATGATTTAATACACTACTACAGATTGGGCATTCCACGACAGTTTAAAACTATCGTGGAACAATATCATAACGGTTAAAAAATTTCATGATGGTTTTTTACTATCGTGGAACCTCAACATAGGTGTGAAAATAGGGGTATGAGAACAGTTCTTTCATGATGGTTTTTGAGAAAAGTTGTCGTGAAAGAAGAGAGTTTCCACGACAGTTTTGTCAAAAACCGTTGTGGAAACTCAACATTCCACGACGGTTTTCTAAAAAACAGTCATGGAGTAATGGTCCACGACTACCACTTCTACGATGGTTTTTTGCTAAAATCATCTTGGATAATTGGTATTACCATAAAAAAATGATAGAATTTGTGATTTTTTATGGGATGGCCAATCTCGTTTATTATCTATCATAACAATGCCCTAATTGCATACAAAAATTGATGTATATTGAAATTACAAGTTATTTACAAGATCATTTATATTTGAGCTATTTGAACAATCATTTATCTATTATCTCTATTTAAACATGACATACCTATTTACAAATTGTACCAACTCTAATCTAACTTCATTTATGTTTGTATGTATACGAAAATCTTTTCTTCTTAGGGCTTATATACCACTAGTAATTATATCTCACATAAAACGTAAAATAAAAAAAAAACCATATTTTACATTTTCTTGTTGTCTTGGAGACTAACGTTTGGAATATAGCGTTCCGTTCCGTTGGTTTGTGACACCGCTTCTCGCTTAAAGCTTCTAATCGTTAGGCGCCCTAACAATGTGTCTTGATTAAATAAATTAATAGACAATACAATTATGTAAAACTTAAAACAATTAATTTTATAAGAGAACATTAATACTTACAATTTCATGACTAATAGGAAATCATCACAAGGTGGGTGTCCGAGAGGATAAAACCAATATATTTGGTCCTCTCATGGCGAAATAAGTGCCAACATCTAATGTTTTCCAACATTGTATGGCACGAAGAATAATTTCCCCCTTAGTGCTTAAGCTCATAGGTGGAGGAGTGATGTGACAAGCTCTCTGCAATCATTCTGTAGGTCTCTTGTAGCACTTGAAACAATCGTTGAAGGTATGAAGCCGAAATTGTATGCCTTGTCTTGAAGTTCACGATATTCTGCCAAAAAACTATAATAAAAAATAATACAGTCAATTATTTGAAAACACCTTATGACTCTACCTATATTTTAAAATTTACGAATTAAGGATAGAGTTATTATCTGAGGTATACTAGGATACAGTTTGCCCCATTTGATCAAAGTTGAGGAAGTAGTAAACGTCTTCATACATTAAATAGATAGGCAATTCATTGCCAGTGACATTTATCAGTATCAGGCACTGAATCATTAACCCATCGTGTATGAAAAAATGTTCGTATAAAGCAAACTGCTTAAATTCTAAAGGTACTGAAGTGAAGTTACAGGCAGTGGCTCATTCGCAACAAGTTGTTCTTGTTCTTGTTTTACTTCAGGTTGTGATTGTCTTACTTTTATGGAGCTTTTTTTTTTGGCGTTTCTTTCTGCTTAGATATTGTGGAACATGGCTAGGTGCTCGATTCATCTTCGTCATTGCGATGACTTCAACTAAACTCTTTAGCCATGCAACGAAGCTTCAGGGGGCTTTAACTATAGGTGTTGCTTCAAATGTTGGAACAGGTAATTCAGCTATTCTAACTCTGATGGTAGCGATGCTAGCACGTATGTTTTCTTCCTCTAATGGTCTTCCATGGACTATATCAGTTGAAAGACTCTCTATCCACATCTTCTCAAGCGCAACAAGTACACACCTACCATTAATTCTAACCTCAACAACGAGCCTACATGCTTGACCTTGTTTGGGCTCTTGACAATGAGGTAACAATTAAACTTTTAGAGCTTGTGGAACTTCTGCTGCATTATCGAGATGGTTAAAACTAGCCTTGAAAGCTATTGCATTATGAGATGCTATCATCCATCGAGCTGGCATGTCTTTGGGAAATGAGCTCGTTCACAGGACCTCGTAGTTCTACAATTTCTATCTGCATCTTTGACATTTAGGAATTTAATTTCCAACTTGATTGAAGATCGAAGTATTGAGACTACTCATATACTTCGACTGACTGTGAACACGTCCTAAATGTTTCGGTTTCCTAGTGCCGTTGTCAATATGTCATTGTCACCGATAGATTGAAAGCTCCCTTGATTTTGTTGCATTGTGTATTCATCTTGTAAAACAACAACAAAACCATGTTATTCTTAAGGTCCTTCAATAGATATTATATTACAAATTAATAGTTTGTGTTCAATAAACTTACAATCAAGTTTCCAATTTCTACTACTCTTGGATTTTTAAACTGTCCATCAAGAGCTTGACGTGATTTACCATAACTCCTTTCGTGTTGGTAGCGCGTCCGTCCTAGCTAACTGTATTATGCTATGTTATTAACATATTAATGACAGACTAATTGATATATGTAATATGAGTGATTTATTAATGAACTAATGATTGCTTGACCCCCATATATCCGACTCAGCCAACCATAGAGGAATACTCATTTTTCGCTCTTATTTTTCTTACATTTGATGATAGCAGTTGGAATTTGACGAAACATCGATTCCTCATAAAAGCTTTCCAATTGTCATCGTTTAGGGAAGGGTAGTAGTGTACTACCGTAAGAGGCCGCTTATATACATTTTCATCCTCCTCTAGAATGGAAAAGTATGGCTATACGGAGAGAGTGGGTGGGTGGGTGGAGGGAGGGGTAGGTAGAGGCAAAGGGCCGACGGAGGGGGAGGTAAGAGGGAAAGAGGAGAGAGAGAGGGAGAAGTACTTACCGGTTGGGGAGGTAAAGCGATGGAGATGGTTGAAGGAGACGGTGACAGTGGCAGGTGACGACGACAGAAGGAGAGAGAGGTTGAGAAAGAGAGAAACTTTTAGAGAGAGAGGGGCAGCTACAAAGGGGGAGGAGTTTGAAAATGGAGAGCAGCGTGCGATTTTCAAAAAATATGTTGCCCTAGTGTAGACATTACACAACGGTTTTTCCTAAAAACCATCATATAATGTTTAAGCTTATACAACGGTTTCCTTAGCTTGCATAACGGTTTTTAAGGAAACCATCGTGTAAGCTAAATTTACATGACGGTTTGTATAGAAACCATCGTTTAAGGTTGGTTTCCAGTGCATTTTCCATGACAATTTTTGTAGAAACTGTCGTGGAATATTCTTTTTTACAACGGTTTCTTAAATAATTGTCATGATAAAATGGTCAAAATTACCACTTACATAAGTTTTTCTCTTTTGCCTAGGGTGGCCAGCCCGTGTGTTAAGCATCTAACCAAAATGTTTACTTTTTCTTGTTTTCATCATAAATATAACTATCAATAGACATCTGAATTTGGAAAAAAAAGTGAAAATGAAACAAAGAAATATATTTAAATAAATTAACTTTGTTTTCTGTTTTTTTATTGGTTTCTCAAGACATATCCATTCCATATCTTCACGAAGCAAGTGCGAAACATCATCTATCTCTTTGACCGAGGGCAATCCTTTTGTAAATAAAAGGACGTCCGTGCAATCCTCGGCAACTTCTTCACTGTTAATAACTACTCTTGGCTTCATCAGGATGACAAGAGACAATTCCATGTCTTAGGAGTCAATAGTATAAAAAACTTGGATTGCTTGTGATGCCATAATGAAGGGATCATTCTTGTATTTGAATCTTCTAAAGTCAACCACTGTGATGCAGTCTTATTGGTCTTAACATAATTATTATCGGCCCAATTGCACTTAAAAAGTGCTATGTGCAATCCCCCATAATTAAGTTCCCAAATATCTACAATGAAACCAAAGTAGTTCATGGTCTCATATACAGGTTTCTTGTTCTTGGCTAAGGCAATATGCATAGCCTCGGCATAGAGAGAAACACTACTATTTTGGACAGGATGGTTCTTATCTCTTTCGCCTATGTAGAAAGTGTAACCATTTATAGAATATGATGTATACCTTGTAACTACTGGCGATGGTCCTCTAGCTAGGTTCTTCAAGTCTTATGACATGCGTCCATCTTATGATATGGAGCGCTTGCTATAAATGTGTGCTCTAATCCATAACCAAAAGGTCCGGTGGTATTCATCTTGTAACCATTTCTCATTCTTCACTCTTTTTGGGTTTGTCATTTTTAATTCGTTCATGTGCACCTCAATGAAATGCTCCGCTTCATTAGCATTGTGCAAAACATAAAGACAAGCTTGCACCCACTCTTCTGGATTTTCTAAGAAATGATTGCTAATAGATAGTCTCTTAGCCTCAATGTTTATAGTCTTTAGCACCCTAATTGCTTTTGCCTTAGACAAGTACTCGAAGAAAAATTCAACCGATTCCTCAACTATGTAACTTTTTATAATACATCCCTCCGTCCTATTTTGGTTCTTCACATAGCCCTTTAAAACCTTCATATATCTTTTAAATGGGTACATCCATCTTAAATACACCGGTTCGTATAACTTAACTTTACATACTAAGTGCATTGTTAAATGAATCATGATGTCAAAAAATGCTGGTGGAAAATACTTCTTAAGCATGCATAAGGTTTGCACCAACACTGATTACAGTGAATCTAGCATAAGTGGATCAATTACCTTAGAGCATGTTGAATAAAAGAACAAGCACAACTTGGTAATTACAAATCTCACATCCTTTGTTAGAATTCCTACCAAAGCAAGCGGTAGTTATTGCTACATCAACACATACAATCGTGTGTTTTCATGCCAGTAAGTTTTAAATCCTTCACCGACACCAACTTTTTAAAGTTCAAAGAATAGCTGTCTGGCACTTTCAATGAAGCAAGCCATTCACAAAGCTTTCACTTTTTTGCTCTTGATAACATGTGCTTAGCTGAAGGTAAATAAGTGCGGTTCTCTCTTTTCTGAGGAAACAAATTAGGCCTAATATTCATTTCTATGAGATCCAACCGTGCTTTTTCGCCATACTTAGTCTTGCTTGAAATGTCAAGCAACATGCCGACTATGGATTCACAAACTTTTTTCTCAATATGCATAATGTCTAAGCAATGACAAATAACAAGCGTCTTCTAATATGGAAGATAAAAAAAGATTGATCTTTTTTTCTTGGTCCATCAATCGATGGCTCGTCCTTACCTTGCTTTCTTTTCTCAAATACCACTTTTATATCTTTTACCATTTCAAATATTTGTTCACCCATTAAAGGACAAGGAGGGTCTTTTTCTTCGCTGTTGCTATCAAAGGCTTTCTTTTGTTTATGGTAATGATGATCTCTTTGCAACCATCTTCTATAACCAAGAAAAACAGTTTTCTTACCATTCTTTAACCGTTTGTGCGATGTTTTCTTCATACAAATAAGACAATTAATAGAAGTTTTTACTGAACAATCGGATAAATTGCCATATGTGGAGAAGTCATTAATTGTCCATATCAACATTGCACGGATTGTGAACGTCTCTTCTTGGTAAGCATCTCTAACTTCAACTCTATTTTCCCACAAGTTTTTTAGTTCATCGATTAACGGTGTCAAGTATACATCAATGTCATTGCTTGGTTGGTGAGGACTTGAAATTAATAAAGACAACATCAAAAACTTTCGTTTCATGCACTTCTTTGGAAGGAGATTGTAGTTAATAAGTATTACAGGCCAACTACTATGCCTACTACTCATGTTATCATGTGGGTTTATTCCATTTGTAGACAAAGCGAAATGTATATTTCTTAGATCTATACTAAAGTTAGGATAATCGGCTTCAAAAGTCTTCCATTGTAGTGAATCCATCGAGTGTCTAAATATATCATCATCGACCTATTTGTCATTATACCATGTCAAATTCTTGGCATGTTTTGGGTTTTTGAATAAATGCCTCAAACATGGTACTGGTGGAATGTACCACAACACTTTCTTTGGCACTCCATTCTTTTTGGCTCCTTTCTTTTCTTCCACCTTGCTTAATGATAGACGGAACAATAATTCTTGTCCTCATACTCATTCCTATAAAGAACATAATAATTTTCACAAGTATGAATTTTCTCATACTCCATTCCCAAAGTGCTCAAAGTCTTCTTAGCTTCATATATACTAGTTAGTAATTTATTACCCTCTAGTAAAAGCTTGCCTAAAAATTTTAAAAGTTTTATGAAACTAGAATTTGACCACTCACCCGACGCTTTCAAATTTCATAATCCAACTAAAGCAGATAATTTGATGAAATTGGTACACCCCTTATACACTAGTGTCTTGATATCATTCATCATTGTCTCAAATAAATTCAAACGGTGTAAGAAGTGTTCTTCAAATCATTGACCATTTCAACCATATTGCCGTGATCATCTATATTATCCTCCACAATAATTTCCTTTTCTTTACTTACTAAAGTTGGATCGAAATTAGACTTTTCATGAAAATGCCACTTTTGATAACTACTTATAATTCCATTTTGAAATAAATGTCCTCTAACAACTAGAATTGGATGCAATCTACAGTTTCTACATTGAATATAAGGACACCAAATTTGGTCACCATTGGCATGACTTTTGACAAAATTCAAGAACTCCTCCACACCATTCACATATACTCTAGACAATCGAAAATCTCACATCCATTTCCTATCCATTTTACAAGTCCTAAATCGAAACAATAAATAGCAATTCAATTAAAATTAAATTTAAAAATTATATATACATACCCACCATATTATATAATCATAAAACAAAAACATTCACCCATCATAAAATAAATAAATCATAGCCATGATCCATTATACAATAAACACGAATTAAACAGCAAAATCAACAACAATTTATCAATTTCAGATTAAACAACAAAATCAACAACAATTTATCAATTTCTAATAAAAACTTACAAGTAGGAAGGAGATTAAAGAGTTTAGAGGCAGAGAAGGATGACAGCAGCAGTTTCAGAGTGGTCTGTGTTCGTATTTAAGAGGTGAGTTTCTAATTTGTGTCTGATTATCAAAGTGAGAAAAAGGGTTTTAGTGAGCTACCACGATGGTTTTTTTCAAAACCATTCTAGTATGTGTTGTCTCTGCCACTATGGTTTTTTTTAAAAAAAAAACAGTCGTGGTATGTTAAGCTTACCATGACAGTTTTTTAAAAATCATCGTGGTAGATACCGTCCATACCATGACAGTTTTTGTCTTTGCAGGCATAACTCCCCACGTTTTCCCTTATCACAATGGTTTTTGAGAAAAAGGTTGTTAAATGAAGGTCGTTTAATGTCGAATTTGTTGTACTGATAAATGTTATTGTTTAAGAATTTAATATGTTGGACAACGAATTCGTTGATATGGAGTAGGAAATGATTAGACAAGAAGATAGTTATAAGCTTCAGAAAAGGGAGCCATTTAATTTAGATACGGATGGAAAAAGAAGAGCAACTTTGATGAAATGTGTGTTAAGATTGAGATCAATAGGTATAAAAATATAAGTTCAATTCGATGAAAAAGATGAAAGTATTGGAAAAGAAGGAGATGAACTCTAAAGTTATATTGGAGATTTAATTTGAGAGCATATTCCCATGACAACAAAGGATTGGAGTGATAAAAATAAAAAAATGTGGACAATATGGAATGTGTTTGGCAAAGTATTGTTGCATCTTTCATGGTTTCTGAGACCATGAGGAATAAATTGATGATAAGTGCGCTAAGATGACGTGTGACTTTCAGCATAACCTAAAAAAGGCTTTCATTGAAGACCACGAAGAGAACCTCAATGTTTTCAAGCTTCTAGAAAAAGTAATTAAAAACAACCATTCTATTAGTTCATGCCAATGAAGGGACTTTGTAAAATACAAACTTAGTGAGGAGTAAAGGGGGTCATCAAAAAAAGCAAAAAAAAAAAAAAAAAAAAGAAGAGATAAATTCGATTTCAAACAGATATGGGTCATTCAGGATATAAGAAAGCGTAGTGTGAATGGGTAAGTAAAATTTGTTTACTTCATTTTTATAGACTTTTGTATTCTTTCTACAAAATTTAAATAACATCACTTGTTAATGCAAATAAGAATACACAACACCACTACGCCTCCTCCGCATCATGTTATTGGAAGTTCATATGAAAAAAGATGATGAAACTTTTAAAAATCCAAAATAAGGAGAGATTGGCCAACAAATTATAAGTTACTTAATGTTTTTAACTTTACCTATTTCAAATTTTGTACTTATTGTGGTTGATTTTAACCTATATTAATTTCATGATTAACAGGATGATTATGAAGAGCAGGCCTCCCAACGCATATTCCAAACTCAAGAGAGAGATGATTTATTGACCGTCATATTGGGCAATCCTAAACATTTGAGATGGGTATGCAGTCAATCTTAATTTGTCAAGTAGCCTTAATATTTTCATTCCACAGGAAGCTCAAAGTCCAATGCTGAGTTGATCAAACTACATACGAAGGTGGAAATGATGAAGTCTTAAGTTTTTTAAGTAGGAGGAGATTATGAGAGGTCAAGCTTGAAGGAATTCCTCCTCCCACATGGAAGAAAATACATCGCCTACGGTAGAACAATGCATAAGTGCAAAAGCAAGTTGCACAGCTCATACTTTGTTTACACCACCTATGGAGTCGCCCTCATCAAGCCTCGTGAGGGTGAAACTTGCCTTCTTTTAATACCATCAACAATCAGGAAAAATGGTGTTGTGCATTTCATCCTTGTTGCAAGAAGAGGGGCGTGGATGGATACTCTCCCTACCATGTGCTTTATTGTAGGACAGTTGGGGAAGATAACGTGCATGCTATAATTAATACGTGTTATGTAAGGGTCGTGCCTTTTCCTCTCCAACTGAGAAAATAAAGTCATGAACGATGCTCTCGAAGGTTTGTTGCTTGGCTCAAAGCATGGATTTAATTAGGTCATGAAGTCAAATAAGAAATGCTGTGATTGACCAACCTCATTATCTAGGCAAAGAGCCTATGATGCCTATGGACGAGCCAATTAAGGAAGGTCTTGGAAAGAAACCAAAGGGGAAAAAAAGCCATAAATGGAGGATGTAATAGAGGTAACACAACCAATGGGTTGGAAGGATTACTTCCAAACATCACAAGATTGTATACGTATTCAAAAAAATCCATGAATGCCTCCAACACAATTTGTAACGCTCATCGTTTTCTTCTAGGGACACATATGTTAATTTAATGTTGAAACGTGATATTTAGTGCTATTATTATTTATGATAAGTAAATTAACTTTTTATTTAGTAATGTCACAGGTGATAGCCTTGTGGGATTGATATGCTCAGGATGTTCATATCAAAGGTGATAAGCTTAAAAGTATTTATTTTTTTTAAGAATTTCAACTTGCTCTAAATTCATAATCTTTATAATGCTCTAGGATTATATATGCCTACAGTTATATTATTGATGATGACATGAATTTTATTGCATATTTTTTTATTTTTATAACATTTATGATGCCATGATAATTGTATGTGTAGCATTTTTTATTGTAGTGTTAAGAAGTTAGATAATATAAAATGTCCAAGAGCATAATGTGTGAAAATTAATGTTTTTGGGGTTTTAGAATAAATATTATTATGGTGTATAAATAATTGTGTATATTACACTATTATATTATATTATATCTATAACAATATGTTAATATTGTTATTTATATTATAATATATTTATGTTATATTATATTATGTTATATATTATACGATTATATTATATATATTATATATATATATATATATATAAGTAAAACGGGTTGCTGTGGAAGAGTTTAGGGAAAAAAAAAAAAAGAGAGATTCCACTTAAAAATTTTTTTTTTTTAGTGTTTTAGTCCACATATAAAATTTATATAAAGGCCTCCTAATAGTAACCCTAGACTCATACTTCATTCTTTCCCTATTGATTAACTTCATTCTTGATTTTTCTTTGGCTTTATCAAGATTTTTTAAATCTCTCTAATTGCTTTCATTTTGATAAATGTATCAATCATTAACTTGTTTGTTTGATGTTTTGGTTTATTATGCTAGTATTAGAATTATTATTATCATCATATGGATTCTTTTATCATATGTATTTCATATCAATTGATGATTGAAAAGAGTTGATGATTTGGTTGTTTTGATTAACCTTAAACCCTAGATTGGAGATATTATAGATTTTTATATTTTTGTTATGTAGATCTTTATGGGAATATTTTATTATCAATTAGCATCATGTTAATTATGTGTTTTGTAATTTTAATTAAGGTTTTATTAGGTTATGGATTGGTATGGAATTTTTTGATACCTTATGCCTACTTTTCATACAAACACATGATAGCCGTAGTATTCTAGTGATTTTTGATTTTGCATTTCTCTGTGAATATTTTTCTTATACTTTCCTCAAATACTAGACATCTAACGTTTCGTTTGGCTTTTAAATGGCTTCAATTAGAGTTTTCATTAAATAGTTATGATTTTTTGAAATTGACCCTGAAAGCTATGCAGTTTTACACGGACATGAAATTTAGACTAAATTTTGAGGACATTTTCTTCATGTAAATTATTGTCAAAATATGCATGTAATACATAAATTATTTGTTTTCGAGTCTAGTCTCTAATGCCACTAGATTTAACTAATTTGGTGTTAAGATGAAATTATTATGAATTTTTAAGTGAATAAAGGTTATTCTGCATACTTTTGGGAATTATGTCCCAGGTTCATAAATTATGATTTTATGCTTCTTGATGTTGTTACATGATAACGTGATGTTCACTGATAGTATGAGATATTTTTATGTTAACCATGTCGTATAAAAATTTTAGAAGCAAATCATACTTATTTAATTTTATAAAAAAGTTTGAATAGAACATATTCACTGTGTAGCATGTCTAATGTTAATATTAACTCTAAATTTGAACGTATGTTTTGAATTACTCCGAATTTATTTGAAGCTAAATTTTGGATATGTTATTATTTTATGTGTCTATTATATGTAGCAATTTTTGTAGGTTATTTTATAGGATAAATAATTTAATACATAACTTTTAATTAAGACTGCTCACTGGCTAGACTTTGCTGGAAGATTTTATGGTATTGAATATGTGATTTATTTTAATTATCAAATGAAATTTTTATGGCTAAAGAAAAATCTGGATATTATATATATATATATATATATGATAACTTTGTTCCTACAAATTTTGGTGCTCTAATTAAGTGTGAATCGAAAGATATAGGGTTATAAATTCTTAAAGGTCAGACAATTTTTATTATTGGCATATTTACTTGAATATTTTAAAAGTTAGAAAAAAGATATTTTAGATTAATATTTTCAAGAGAAGAAAGTTTGAGTGATGTTTATATATGGTAGCTATGTTATGGAATAATTCTTACACTTTATTCATGATTATAAGTTAGGATGAATTTCTCCAAGTCATTAAAGGTCAAGTTTTCTATCTTTATGTTTCTTGACTTTAAGTACATGTTTGTGACATAAAGATGCTTTGCTTTATTGAGAATGATATATGATGATGTAATATGGTATTAGATGATATCATAAAAAGAGATATTAATTTTATGTATTATATGAACGATTGACATGAACACTTTAAAAGATGAGCACACCAAGAATGGCGGCAACGTCACCCAAGTTAAGGTTTAATAAGCAAGCGAGACAAGTACATTCTCACCTGCAACATGATAAAAGTTTACAAAAAATTTTTGAGAATATGTTTTATGATAATTTTGAAGTTTGTTTTTACATGTTGTTTTCTCATGAAAACTCTTGTTGCAACAAGAAAGTTTAACGAATGTTTCAATGATAAAGTATTTTAAAAGTATATCTATATATATATGTATCATTTAATTAAGTGTTGCTCACCCTATATTTATGTTTATGATGTACTAAAGGTTGGACTTGTCATGTTTGGTTTGGGACTAGTTATCTCACTCCTCTCATGATGGCGTGCCTATGATGTTTATGTTTATGGTGCAACGCTTAGGCCCCTAAAGATAAAATGAATAATGTTTTAATATAGAAGTGTAAATGCAAAGATATGTTCTATATAAACTTGTGCCTCGTGTACTACTACGATTATGATTACGATATTATGTAATGATTTTTTTTATGAAACGTTTTATATTGTGAGATAAGAAAGCGTACTTACTAAGCTTATGCTTACTTAGTCTTATATCATGTTGTAGACAAAGGTAAAAGGCATATGGAATAGGTGGAGAACGGAGACGGCAAGCGCGCTAGGAGTGTTGGATTGAAAATGAAATCACGCCAAGAAAAAAAAATTAATTACTTGAACAATGATTTTATTACAAATTTTATTTTTTTTTATTTTCCTCACTGATGTTGATTAAAAACTTGATTTATTTTCCTATTTTGAGATTGTTTAATATTTCTTTAATTGTGGGTTCTTGAGGACTACGCCATGTTTCTCTATTTTGATATGGTTAAAATATTTGGATATGTAAGTATTTTTCTCGAGAGACTAAAATATTATTTGAAGTTTTGTGTGTCTATAATTTAGTAACTGTTTCTACAGGTGAACTAACTATTTCTACAGATGATTAATTAGCCAAACACTGTTAGTGTTCTGTAGGGTAATTGAGGCGAGCGAAGCAATCTGGTAAGTAGTTTAAAAAAAATTATGCATGTTTTCCTAGGATATCTATTTAAGTATAAGTATTTTATTTGAATTGTTTATCTCTAAATTATGATAATAACGATAAAAATAACGATTATTATGATGTTTGTAAGGGGGCATTACACAATTACACTTATGTTGTCTTTTGACATCACTCGGAGCAACCATGGACTTCTATGTTTGTCGGCTTCACTCAAATTAGTGTTTCATGTATCATGGCACACATGAGATATTTAACTATATCTACACTTTTTCATTACCTATCAATAATGTGGTTGCTTGTTTTTTTTAACTTGTTACTTGTTGTCGCCTAACGATCTTTTTTTACAATCTTTTTTTTTTGTAGGTAGTTTCTTAAGGCAATATTACCAAAGATTTATTTTGCTCGGCATATATGGCTTTGTTAACCCTATATCACCTCTTATGTGCCAAATACTATTGAGTTTTTGATTCAAGAATGAGCAAATTTGCTCAATGACTTTTTGGAAAAAGTAAAAGCTGACAAGTATTATTTCATGCCATATAGTGGTAGGGGTCATTGGTTATTGGCCCTCATTTGCCCTCTAAAAAGATATGGTTTTATGGTTCAATCTACTTGGCCAACTAGCAGTATGCCCTGACTTTAGCGAAATGATTCAATTGTAAGTGTATTATTGTTGAGTATACTATTTTTTATTGCTAGCTTACAGCATCTATCTTTTGCTTGATTGCATTTTAATGAATTATCTTTGAGGCCTTCAATACATTGAAATTAAATACAAACACTAAAGTCGTCTTCAACAAGCCTCAAGGATACACTAGATTTCTATGGCCAAATAAGGTAAACATTCAAGTATAAATATAATTGTAATTGAAAATGCAATTATTGTTATTTGAACAAATATATTCTTAACTTCTTTTTTATAATATATCCCTACAACAAGCAGACAGAATGCGGCTACTTTGTGCTAAGATATATAAGAGATATTATAATGAATGGGGGACCACATGTCTTGACAAGTCAATATTTTTATACCAATGATTATTTAAGTGAAGTGATAGATGAATGGGCAGGGTTTGTATAATAATTCATTAGAATTAATTGAATTCTTATTTTTTACAAATATATTTTCTTATGCTAGGTGTTATATTTTATTTTGTTTTAATTTTTATAAATTATGGCTAACTTTTATTATCAGTGAATTGTGAAACCAATTAAAACAAATTGAACATGGGAAGGCTACCCATGGGTAAAGAATATAAAGCCTGGTCATGGAATGGCCAGGGCAATATTAGACGACTGTTTCAACCTAAATTGTTGTCTAAAGTTAACTTCAGACGATGGTTTACTAAGACTACCATTATCTAACCTCTACCATTTCGCACTTAATTTGGCCCAAGTCGACATTAAACGTTAATTGTTGTCTAATGTGCATATATATTGTGCATTTGAATTAGACAACAATTCAGGTGACCATCTAATCTTTAGACAATGGTCATTTTTATCGTCATCTAATGTATTGTTTATACTAGTGCTTGTGAAATCGTGTTGAATATTTAATGATATGTTTTGTAACTTCCTAAAAAAACCATCTTTATTTTCTACATACATTATCTAACCAAATGCAATTCTCTTTCATGATCATCAAAAGAAGAATTAGGCTAAAAATTAAAAATACATTCTTGGAAGCTTGCATTGAGTATGAACAATTGAATTAAAGGCTTTTATTAAAATTTCATAAAATTAACAATAGAGTTTTAATTTTTTATGTGTCAGATCATAAATTAGTAACTGCATCCAATCTCTAAAATATCCTAATTTTTTGAATTTTCTATTTTACGTATTTGAGTTTTTAGTATCCCATAATAGGATCAAAACTTATTTCATTATATTTACATAAGATTTCTCTTTTTTGTTCTTAAACAGGTCCTAGAGAGGGCTTAGTTGATCTATTTGTTTTATCTTAAAGGTCCCAACTTATGAATAGTAAGGGAAAATCAATAAAGTTGTTGACATAATCATCCTTGACGTATATTTAGTTTCATATTTTTTGAGAAATTTTTTGTTTTGAGGCAAAACTTATAACAAGAGAAGTATTTTAACTATATAACTAGATCATGCTATTTTAATTATTGAATTAACTTTTTAACAATCGAATGTATGGTGGTTCATGTGCACGATGCAAAGCACGACCTAAAACTATTCCTAATTATAAATCAAACCATGATATAGTTAAAATGTCTATCTTACCGCGAGAGCTTTATTGCTTCGAAGGTATGTTAATTGTTTCAATCATTCACAACAACTTAAAACCATTGTACAATGGAAGCAAATTGGATTATGAAATACCTCCTGCCATTGACGAATGTTTTGTAATTCCGGCCTGACACCAACAATATTTCCACGCTATGTTTTTGGACTTTGAACACTGATAAAATCGTCTCTAGATGGTGTAGTTTTCTTTGGCCTTTTTTTTATGTGTTCAGGGACCAAAAAGGGGACACCTTTTTTATAAGCTGTGACCATCACACAGTTACATTCAATTGAGGGTGGTTAATTGCAGCAATAACTACACGATGGTTAACGTTCATTTTGAACGTTCCACGTGGGCTAATCATGATCTAACATTCTCCCACTTGGCCCATGCATCGCATAATCTATTATAATAAGAAATAAAATATACGAATCATAGCGATAGGTCCTTTAAATGACAAGTATTATCTTTCATGTATTATAATATATCTTATCTCTCAAGATTCGCCCATGCAACTTGATGAATAAACTCGATGTTTATTCTAGGTCTAAACCTTAGCGATATTTCTCAGAAATAAATTTGTACACTTAACTGAAGTTGAAATGAGAAAATATTATAAATGTAGAGTTTCACTATAAGGTACAATGAAATTACATAGGGAAACCCAGTCCCATTCTGTCTACATAATTCCTAAATTTTATTGGTGGCATGCCTTCAGTTAAAGGATCGGCAATCATCAATTCAGTGTTAATGTGCTTAATGACCACTACGTTATCCTTATTACGCTTCCTTATGGCTAGATACTTAATATCGATGTGTTTGCTTTGACTATTGCTCTTGTTGTTTTTAGCCATAAAAAACAACAGCTGAATTGTCACAAACTATTCTCAATGGGTTAGAGATAGAATCCATAATCCTAAGCCTAGAAATGAAACTCTTGATCCATGCACCATGCAAGGTAGCCTCAAAATAAGACACGAACTCGGCCTCCATTGTAGAAGTAGTAGTCAAAGTTTGCTTGGCACTCCTCCATGAAACAACTCCACCAGCTAGCATGAAAATGTATTGGAAGTTGATTTCCATAAATAAATGCAGCCAGCAAAGTCAAAGTCAGAGTAGCCAATGACATCCAAGTTTTCAATTCATCTATACATAAGCATATAGTCTTTGGTTCCTTATAGCTACCTCATTACCTTCTTTACAGCCTTCCAATGGTCTGATCTTGGATTACTCTAATATCTGGCCTAACATTCCTACAACGAATGCAATGTCAGGTCTTGTGCAAACCTGAGTATACATAAGGCTTCCAACAGCTGAAGCATATGGAATGTTGCGCATCTGTTCTCTTTGAAAGTCATTTTTCGGGCATTGATTCAAATTGTATCTGTCACCCTTCACAATGGGAGCTATACTCGGTGAACAATCTTTTATCCGAAATCTCTCTAAAACTTTGTTGATATAGGTCTCTTGAGACAGACCTAAAATCCCTTTATATCTGTCTCTATGTATCTTAATGCCTATAACGAAGGATGCATCACCCATATTCTTATGTCGAAGTTTTTACAGAGAAATTGTTTCACCTCATGTAGGATACCCTTGTCATTAGTTGTAAGTAGAATGTTTCACCCATACCCTTGTCATTAAATTATTTCCCATTGAGCTTCTGGTATATGCATTGATCTATGATGTTTTCTACGAATCCAAATGAAGAGATCATGTCATGGAATTTTAAATACCACTGATGGGAGGCTTGTTTTGATCCATATATGGATTTCTTAAGCTTACACACCAATTGCTCACCATTACTAGAGGAGAATTCTTTTGGTTGTTTCATATAAACTTCTTCCTCTAGATCACTATTGAGAAATACTGTTTTCATATCCATTTGTTGTAGCTCTAAGTCAAAATGAGCAATAAGTGCCAAGATGATGCGGAAAGAATCTTTCTTAGATACAGGAGAAAAGGTCTCCTTATAGTCAATTCCTTCCTTTTAAGTGAACCCTTTGGCAACGAGTCTTGCCTTATATCTTTCAATGTTGTCCAATGAGTATTTCTTCGTTTTATAGACCCATTTACACCCTATGGCTTTTGCACCATTAGGCAACTCGACAAGATCCTAGACTCTATTAGATGGGATAGAATCCATCTTATCCTTCATAGCATCATGCCAAAGTTTTGATTCTTGACAACTCATGGCTTGTGAAAATGTTTCGGGATCATTTTTGGCTCCAATATTGTAGTTCGATTCTTGTAGATACACAACATAATCACTAGAAATTGTCGATTTCCTTTCTCTAGTAGATCTCCGTAATGTTGACTTAACATTTTCTTAGGGAATCTGTTGTTCAACTTGTTGCTCAATTGTTTCCAGTGGTTCTTGAGCAATTTGACCTTCTAAATTATTTTTAGCAGTTTGTGGAACTTCAACGATCGGTTTTATAACACTCAGCTGAACTATAGGAGTGTTATGAACAATAATCAACCTATCACTTGATATAGATGGTTGAGCTTTAATATGCTCTCTTTCAGAAACTATGTTTTAAAATTGATCGCTCCCACTAATCAAGTTATTCTCAAGAAACTTGGCGTTCCTTGATTCCACAATTCTAGTATTGTGAGTTGGACAGTAGAATCTATATCCCTTGGACCTTTCAGTATATCTAACGAAATACCCGCCAATAGTCCTTAGATCTAGCTTCTTTTTTTGTGGATTGTACACCCTTACTTCAGACGAACATCTCTAAACGTGTATATGTCTTAAACTCGGTTTTCAACCTTTTCATAACTCAAATGGCGTCCTTGGGACAGCCTTGGTTGGAACTCGGTTTAATATATACACAGTTGTCTTAAGAGCTTCAGTCCATAAGAACTTAGGAAGATTGGAGCTATTCTACATACTCCCAACCATATCCATTAACGTTTGGTTTCTTCTCTCTACCACACTATTTTGATACGGGGAACCAGGCATGGTGTATTGGGTAACTATCCCAAGCTTTTGAAGAAACTTTGAAAATGGACCTTGAGCTTGTCCATCCTCAGTGTATTTATTGTAATATTTTCCACCTCTATCTGTCCTTAAAATCTTAATTTGTTTTCCACATTGTTTCTCTACTTCAGCCTTAAAAACCTTAAAGGCGTCCAATGCTTTGTCCTTTGTATGAAGCAAGTAGAGATACATATACCGCGAGTAATCATCTATGAAAAAGATGAAGTATTTTAGACCATATGAGTCCATGTCTGGACTACAAATATCTAAATGTAGGATCTCTAATATTTCCAAACTCCTATTAGCACTTTTCTTAGACTTGTTGGTTAGCTTTCCCTTAATGCAACCCACACAAGTCTCGAAGTCAGTAAAATCTAAAGTACTGAGTACTCCATCATTTACTAACCTTTTGATTCTCTCAATGGAGATATGTCCTAATCTTCGATACCACAACATAGAGGAATCCTCATTTATAACACAACGCTTGGTGCCAGATTGAATATGCATAGTAGTATAAGTTGGTTCATTTTGCAAATTAATTGAGAAAAGACCATCAGACAAGATACCATTTTCAACAAGATCAAATTTATAAAATAAACTAAAGGATTTTTCTAAAAAACTAAAGGAATATCCAAAGGTACAAGTCTTGATATAGAAATTAAGTTCCTAGAAAAGTTTGGAACATAAAATGTCTTGTCCAATTCTAAAGTAAAACCACTGCCTAAAACTAAAGTGCATGTTCCTATGGCTTTCACATGTGAACGCATCTTGTTTCCTGAAGAGATGCTTAGCTCACTTCCTACTGGCTTCCTTAGGTTTCGCATACCTACAAGGTATTCGCAATATGGATTGTAGATCCAAAATAAATCCACCATGTGTTATAAACAATATCAACTATATTAGATTTATAACAAACAAATGAGACTAGATTACCTTTCTTCTCAAGCCAACTCTGAAATTTTCTATAATCCTTCTTTATTTATCCCTTCTTTTTATCGAAGAAACACTTGGATTCCTTCTTAATGACAGCTTTGGAAGGTATTTTACCTTTTTTCTTATCCTTGGCTTAATTCTGGTCTTCATTCTGATTCTTTCCCTCAAACGTTGTTAGTGTAGTTTCACCCATTTCTATTATAAGTCGCCCTTCTTTTTGAGTACACATGGTTAGCAGTTCATTGATTGACCATTTGTCTTTATGTTTGTTGTAAGAAATTTTAAAGAGCCCATATGGCTTTGGAAAGGTGTTTAGAATGTAGTGCACTAGAAAAGACTCAAACATATCCACCTCAAGGTTCGTAAGTTGAGCCGTTATGTCCCTCATCTCCATGATATACTCATGCACGCCTCTTACATTGGTGAGCCTCAAGGACAAGAACCTCATGATTAAGGTGCTGGCAAGTGCCTTATCTGAAGTTTCAAATTGCTCATCAATGGCCTTTAATAATGCCCAGACCTTGTCATACTGTTCGATGGAACCATGTATGTCAACAGAGATCTTGGTCTTTATGAATATGACGCTAAGGCAATTAGATCGCTACCAATGCTCATAAAGAGCAATTTCATCTGGAGTGTTGGTTTCAGTAGTTACGGGCTCGTCTTTCCTTATAGCATAATCAATGTCCATCCACCCTAAATGAAGGAGAATTCTCTCATTCTAGACTTTAAAATTATCTCCTTTTAGCTCAAGGATATCATATCGAACATCAGAAAAATTTATAAGTTGTATGACTGCATAATTAAAACAAACATGCTTATGATCTAAAATATTGAGACTAATAGACACAAATCATGCTTTACCAATGTAAATCATGTATAAAATCATGAATCTAGTGACATAAAACTTGCATGTGGGTTAAAGTTCTAATTTAATTAGATTAATTTTACTGTATGATAAAACTATTAAATTATGTTCCCTTTCTTATTCTCTATGGGTAAATTAGAAAATACAATATTATATTTTATCTCAATTAGTCATACCAATATAATAAAAATTCCTGTGAGATAAAGTTTATTATATTAAGTATAACTAATTGCAATAAATGTTCTTTAACTAAATGTGATCCAAAACCAATTAATATATGATTTTGCATAATTAAAGGTGTTATAGCTAAGTTTTAATTATTCAAAATCATATGGACCACTTAGACATTTAATTTTGTTCATTAAAAAAAATTATTCATATAAAATTGCATATTCTATAGGCAACATAAATAATTATAAACAAAATCTGAATTTGTGCTCAGCAACTTAATTTAAAAATATGTATAATAGAACACAAAATTATACATATAACGTTAAATTACACATTAATTATACATAACATATTTCCCAATAAAATATTCATCAATATAGAACTAATTTCTGAAATTACATGCATAATTAATTCCATAATTTATGCATTGAAACACATTTCCAAAAATTGTGTCCATAATAACAACAACAAATTATGCACATAAAAATAAATACTTAGTGCATAATAAACAAAATTAATTTCCCATGAAATTATTGCAAATTAAAATTTTTCCCTTTTTTTTGGCAAATTTTTAGCCTCTCTAAACGACTTGTCGTTTTGAGGTTTTGGGCTTAGCCCCAAAAACAACTTGTCATTTGGCTCTAAAACGCGCGCCCCTGGCATGTCTAAACGACATTTCTTTTTGTGCCTTATGGCTTGAAACAACATGTCGTTTCACGGTTATGAAAATGGCCCATTTTAGCTTGAACGACATGTCATTTGGCTGACCAAAATGCTAAACGACATGTCATTATCTGGTTGTTTTCTTCACCTAAAAATGGGTCATGTTAACCCGTTTGGTCCATTTTATGACTTGGTTTTAGACCCGTTTGAATTTTCACCTTCCGGGCATCAAATTCAACGTTTTGAATCATAAAATTGTTAGAAATCCAATTACCCAATAATTTCTAACTATAGTTTTGATTAAAAACTTCTAAATATAAAATCCTAGAATCCAAAAAAAGTTTTTAACGTGAATGTTCCTGTACTGCATGTAACCAAAGTATGAAACGACAAGGCAGAGGCATACACGGCTCGGATACCAAATGTTAGTTGCTTCAATCATTCACAACAACTTAAACCCATAATACAACGGAAGCAAATTGGATTGTGAAATACCTCCCGCCATTGACGATTGCTCTGCAATTCCGGCCCGACACCGACGATATTTTCACGTTGTGATTTTGGACTTTTGAACACTGATAAAATCATCTCTAGATAGTGTAGTTTTCTTTGGCCGTTTTTTATGTGTTCAGGACCAAAAAAGGGGACACCCTTTTTATAAACCGTGATAATCACACGGTTACATTTGGTTGAGAGTGGTTAATTACTGCAATAACCGCACAGCGGTTAACATTCATTTTGAACGTTTCTTTCACGTGGGCCAATCATGATCCAACAAGGTAAATTTTGCGATAAAATCTAGGGAATGCTGGTAAAGGTGAAATACTCATCATAGATACGGCAGTGAACTGTAACATGAAAAGAAAAGAAGAGGGGTTTCTAATGTCTGATGAAGTGAAAAAACACTGCCCCTCGATTCACGAGGGGATGTGGGTCGAAAAAGGCACAGATTTTGCCTTTGCCTGTGATTCTTATTATTTATATAAATATTTACTGCCAGAGTTTGTTAGATTTGTACCAAGAAATCATTTCTAACTGCTTTTGTTTTGTTTTGTTTTGTTTTTTTTTGAGGGAGCTTTTGTTTTGTTTTTTGTTTTCGTTTTTGTTTTTCTTCTTTGTCCTTTTCTCTCCAGACTAGGTTACTGTTCCAAAAAAGCATGTGATTTCCTCACTGTTTCCCCAAATTGCCATTCTGAGCTTCTTTTTTTTTCTTTTTTTCCCCCTCTAATCCAATCTAATTTTATTTTTTTTTAATTTTTTTGATAAGGCCACTATAAGGTTTGTGTTGCTCAAGAACACTTTCAAGGAGAGGCTCCACTTTTGAAGCTTTACATTGGTCAGTTGACCAAATCTTTCTCTTTTCAGTTCCTATTGCATTGCGTTCATGATTGGTTTCCTTGTAACAAACTTTTGTATTTTTCACCATTTTTTTTTTATAATCAAAGATGATTAGTCATTGGTTAGAGTTTAGACTTTTGTATATACTGTTTTACTTTTATTATATCATAATGAACTGAAGATTTGATTGAATTCGGGAGTTGATTTTTTTTTTGGATTCAGTTGGCAATAATAAGTGCGGAATCACATTTTTATACATTAAAAGTTTAAAATAATGGTAATGATTAACTACTATGTAGCCATAAACCTATGCTACTTAAAGGGCCCAAAAGTTAATAATTCAGTCACAAGTTATTAAATTTTGGATTTCAAAAATTAAAACCAAAACTTTTTAATAGTTACAGTGTAAAACTCTTACATGCTACAATGTAAAAAAAAAAAAGTAAACTATAATATAAAGTTCTCACATGCTACAATGTTTTAACTAAAATTGATTCAAACCATTGGTTTAAACCAATGCTCCTTAAACACCTAAAAGTGTTTCTTATAAAGTGTTTGGTTACCTTAGTTCTAACTTAAACAGTGTAAAGCCCTCACATGCTACAATATTTTCTGTTCAACTCACTTCTTAAACACCCTAGTTTTTTTCAAAAACTAAAGAATGAACACAAGGATTGTTTTCTAATTTCCATAATTAAGCAAGATATATTATAGAAAGAAAAATCATTTTTATCCTTATAGGCTTAAAACTTGACTATTTAAAAACGTTAGGTATTAGTCTAGTATATATTATACTTTTTAGTTTGAAACATACTTAGGTGCAGAGCTAGAAATATTAATGAGGAAGGTAGAGGTGTGACTGAACTAATAAAGTGAGGAGCGAAATTGATTCTAGAGAGACGAAATAAAATTTAAGGGGATGAAATGTAATTTTAGAGGGACAAAATAAAATTTTTATAGAATTTTATATACAAAATTATAAGAAAAAAATTTAAGAGAATAACTGGCCTCCTTTATCCGCATATGGCTCAACCCCTGAACATATGTCTTGTTAGTGATGGGGTGTTTATCATGGTTAAACATGAATGCTCCTGAAAAAAAGGATTAAATAGATAAAGTTGGAAAAAAAAAAGAAGAAAGAAAGGGTGATTTAGTAATTTAGGAGAAGCAAACAAAGAAGTGCTGGATCTGCCAAAAGCCTTGAGTTGAGTTGATGTAACGAAGGGCTTCTGTATATGACAAAAATGAAGAAAGACGTAAATGATTAGTTAACACGTGGCAATCATTGATTTGACATGGTTGTGGTTATATACATGAAAAGTTTTGAAAAAGAAATTTTTTTATTAAAAAGAAAAAAAGAAAAACGAAGAAGACAGTGCAGGTGCAGCTGTGAAATGCAAAGGACGCGTCACACTATTGATTGCGTGGACGATATCACTGGTTAGATGTTACTGTTATTCTCTGTCACATACATAACAAAATTACCGAACATATGATACCATGATATGCTAGAGTCACATGATATCCACGTTATTTGTTTGTCTACTTTTTATTTATATAAATATAATATGATTTTCAAATGGAAGTACAATATAAATTTTGGTTGCACTTCTCAAAGCATAGCTAACGAAAGGTTGATCATTGATGTAACTAAACAATGAAAAGTGGAATATTATGGCATAATGACAACATATATTGTCAAAAATGCGTCAACAAAAACATCTATTGTTATTGTCTTTTATTTTTTCAATTTTTTGCAAGTACACTTTTTTCAAATCATCATTGAAGCCGTAAGAGACTCTCTTAAAAAAAATAATAAATTTCATGAGAAAATTAATATAAAACATATAACATTCTCAATTTACATAATGGAACTTGTTTTGAATTGGAATTTTTTTCTTCATGCCTCATGAAGTACGGACTCTTATTCAAAATGCTTATTGATTGTAAAAATCCTTTAGAATACCTCCTGTCTATAAAAAATTACATAAAACACAACTTCTGTCTAATTCCATCTAATAATCCTAATAGATTTATCAACATGACATGCTATTAAAAGTTAATGAATTTTAATTGAATTAATAAAAAATTTTAATATATGGAAATAATAAAGAAGGTTAAAAAAGCCCTATATTTTAAAAAAAGAAAAAGAAATCTCTTAACCATGAACATAGCCACCTCGACAGTCTCTAGCCCTCCTTATTCCCATCACCCAACCAGCCCGTCCACCCTTGTCTGTTTACTCGATGGACCCCTTATCCACCCACACCCTAGAGACTCCCCCAACCACCCTCACTATAGCATGTGTTTGGGATGTTCGTTAAAACTAATTAGTTTTAACTAACTATAATATAAAATTATCAGCAGTTACAATGAAAAATAAAAGGTTGTTACAGTAAAAACTTCTCACATTCTACAGTTTTTAAACTTAAAACTTTAGTTCTAATCAACTTGCTGAACGGCTCATTAGACCAAGCCCAACCACACTAGTGACGTAGAGAAATTGGAGTTAAAGTTGCTACTGAGCGGGAGCCTAGAATGATAGATCTAGTTCATGGTGATGGAGTTGTGAAAGTGGACATGAGATAGGATCCTTGCTTAGCAATAACAAGGGTGGAGGGGTGGGGGTGTGGGTGGGTTGGTTGGGACTAGTCAACGATGGGAACAATGGGTTTGCTGAGTGGGTGGGGGAAAGGCTTTGTGCGATATGTGTGTTGGGATATCATGAAAACAATGGGTTTGTCGTCGAGGTAAGGATTATTGTTGTCCGAAGGAAGTAGGGAGGTTGGGACAATGAAGGGACTATTAGGGTTTGGCATTGTTGGGAGAGGATGGATTATTTTATAAATTTGTTATTTAGTCTTTTGTGAATTTCTTTGTTGTTGTTGTTATTATTATTATTATTATTATTTGTAATAAATCCATTTTTTATTATATTTAAATTTTAATATTTTAAAATTAATATCTAGGGTGTTTCGAAGAGTTGTTCAAACCACTGGTTTGAACTGTTAACAATATAAAGTTCTCATATGCTACAATGTAAAGCTCTCACATGTTATAGTTCTTAAACCCAAACAAATGGTTTAAACTAATCTTCCAAACACCCTAATCATGCTAGTAAATCTGTTAAGTTTATAGACAAAATTCATTTTGAATAAGTTTCAAACTTCAGGGGTTGTTTTTGAAAATAATCCTTTTAGTTGTGTAGGTAGTGACTTTATTTCAACCAAAATTTTGAAACTCTTCCAAATAAAAAAAGAATGTGAAGAAATCACATCACATTCCAACAAGGCAGTTAGAAAAAGGAAGGGACATTTTTTAAAATATCCCACGAAAAGTGTAACAAAAAACTTGTGTCCTTTTTGGGCAAAGCCAGAGGCATGCGCAACTGCATGCTCTTTTCATAGTGCATGAAAATGAGTCTTGTTAGTTCTTGATTGACAATCTAAGTGCGCATTTTCTTGACCACCAAACAATTATACGCAATTACTATGGTACTATTATTAGGTTGATTAAAATCTTGGACCAACTCTCTTTTTCAAACCGGATTTGGCATTGAGTGCCCTATGATCTTCTTCAAAATTTTCCATCAAAAGGTCAAAAGATTAACTAGTTTGTGTGAAAGAAATAGCTAGCTAGGGGAATTTGGTGAGTTAATAGAATGATGTGTGGAAACATTCATACCCAAATTGGCTACAAAAATAAAACATGGTTTCTTTAAGCATATCCTCTTTTTTTGTGGAGAAAATTAGGGGGGTTGGAGGTGACTCATAAGAGGGGATTTGCTAACAAATTATATGTGCATATCCCTTCTTTTGCTCTTTGTAGCTTGCTTGCTTGTCTTTACCGATGGACTAAATCTTTGTACCTCTTTATATAAAAGTTGTTCTTTTTCTCTATCTTTTGAGTGAAGAAAATGGGTTAGGGTTTCAATTATTGCCAATTATTTTCTTTTTGAGAGATTAGGGTCCAAGACTCCAAATGTTTATAATTGAGTCTCAATCATTTGTTCCTATATATAAGATATATTTCTCTTTTCTTTTTTCAATTATCTCCTCAAGTGGTTCCAAATCATGTGGTCTTTGTTTCTCTATTATATAATATGCATATGCATACCAAAATACATTTAATAATCCTATTTAATCGTGATAAATATTATCCTTAACTTACATGTCATCACGTGTACATATACATACACACACACACACACACACACACACACACACACACACACACACATATATATATATATATATATGACAGAGTAAAACATTTTTTTAGATTTATTTCGCGCACATCAACATTATATTTCATTGTGTAAGTTAATGCAAATTTCCCGATAAACTTGTATAGTTTTTCTACCACTTTATGACCACCTCTCTTTTGGGTGCAAGGAAAAATACCTTCATAAAATAGTCGTCTATTCCCAAACAATGATATGCATGATTTCGCGGATGACATGTGTGATGCCTATACACGAATATAAATATGCTAATGATGATTGCATAAGACAACAGCAAATGGGAGGCACACCAAAGCATACTGTATATGTGTTTGTATTATGTGTGTACTATGCATGTATGTGTGTGTATATATAATATACGCACGCATGCTGCATGATCCGTTATAATCTTATATTAAAAAAAAAAATACAAAGAGTTGTGTTCAGTCTGCCAGATCATAAAAATGTGCTTCGAGGGGCTTTTTTTTTTTTTTTTTTGTAGTTTTATACATGTTACACTCAAAAAAGGAAAAAAAAAAAAAGAAGTTTTATAAATGTGAAGTTCATTATTATGTATAATCTAGAATCAATAGTGATTAGGGCCACTTCTAATTAGAGGTCTAATGTTGCTAGAGCCATGACAGTTAACCTTGTGAATATATTCTTGGAATCTCTTAACAAACTTAATTATAATGAAAAGCAACTTGCATGATATAAGAATTTGGAATTGAAATTTTTTTAAAAAAATGAATGCCACTCTATATGTATTAAATATATCTATTTTTAATATTGGTTGGCGGCCTTGTTTTGGTTTTTTGTATTTTTTTCTCCTTTTCTTTTTCAGTTCATCAATACCATTTTGCAACCTGATAAAGGTACTAAAAAAAAGGGGGGAAAAGATCAGAAACGCAATTTTTACAAGCAAAGGTACCTTATCGGCTGCAGGCTTTCCTGGTTGAATTATTTGGTCATTTTCGAAAAATCCAAACCTTTGTTAAGCGATTGCATAATACTCTACTTTTGTTTTTTTCTCTATCTCTTTTTTGTTTAAATTTTTTATTTTGCAGACAAAATTGTTAAGCGTTGGTTCTGTCTATATTTTCTCTTTTGAACTTTCATTTGTAACAGCTCTTATGCCACTAAGGCTAAATGGTGAACAGGGCTTTAAAGGACGAGTTCAGATCTTCCTTGAATTCCACAACTCGGTGCTCTTTCTGTACACCTCAAGGACATACATGGAATAATGCGTTTAAATGCCACAACTATTATAGGATAAATATGATAGCATAAACATTATTTTTTTGAAAGAAAAACTATTCATTGATTGCATAATCACTGTGCTTTTATCATGATGATGAATAATGTTCAAAGCCCAAATTCTTATTATTAAGAGCAATAAGAAAACCAGGAGAAGAGCAAAAAAAAAAAAAAAAAAAAAAAAATTTAGTGTTTGGTATTATAATATGACGTTACGTCTACTTGTCACTACAAAAGATCGTTACAATAACTCAAAAAATACTAGAGACACGATTAATCCTCATGTTAACTCTAGTCAAGGTAATTTTTGAGCTCTACATACTCAACAAATTGATTCACTTGGTGCATTATCTCACATGCTTGTTGGTTTATTATCACAGCGATTGGAGTTGATTTCCAAATATATGCCACCCTCCATCGTCCACTGGTTGCTCCTTCGCTTGGGGTGCATCAGGTTGGTCTGTAGGGAGATGCCTCGATGGTCAATTTAGGCAAACAACCATTGAAATATTTTGCAAAGTAATAGTAAGAATAATAATAATAAAAAAAAAAGATGACTCAATGAGAGCATTGATCACCCGGACACTGACACATGTCACATCCTAAGTGCCTTGATACCATGACACATGTCATGTTCAGCGGGTTAGATCACCCCAACACCTCGATAATTTTGCCTTAAGATGTCCCTCGATGTAGTTATTTGATATCTCGGAGTTCCCTAGTGGCCTCAATCTTTGGGTCGAGGTAGCTGTTTATCGATCTCAATCTTGGACATTAGTGATGTTGAGACGCGTGGCGCTCTCTCAATGACTTGGTGAAAAATCACCCAACAACCAGTATAGATATTGAGCACCAACTATGTGGGTTTTGTTGATGCCTCGAAATACATTGTTGTGGTGCTATACATTAAGGTATCAAATGCACACCGGAAATTGATGGGAGGAATTATAGAGGTCCAAGTCAACAGTTACTTTGTCCAAATTTGGGCATGAAGCTTAACTTTATTGGTAGAAGTCAGCCAACTTTGGCGATGCTGCTGAATGTGGCACTCTAGGAAACTTTTTTTGTGTGTGTAACCGTTTAGTTTAAGTTAAATATTGTAGGGCCCATAGAAGGGGACACATGGCCCCAACGTGTCTTGGGTATATTAAGACAGGATTAGGGAAGGATGCCTTTGCGTGGGTACCCCTTTGTTGGGTCAACTAGAGCATATTTCCCCACCTAAAGCACAGAAAGAAGCCCAAGAATAGACAGCCTTGTTCCCATGTGCACAAATTTAAGAGCAATATTCCAAAACCACAACCCACTTTGTGCCCTCTCTCTCAAATGCCTCTCCCAAAATCATCTTTTTGGGAACAATAGAAGGGAATGGATGAAGAAAAGATGGCAAGGAACTAAATACATTAGCAGTCCCTTCCAAATTATATATATATATATATATATATATTTTCATATTCCCTTTTCGAGGAAGTTATCAGTGGGAAATATGACAAATTCTATGACGAATGTTTTTTAACAGTAATACGCAGATTTCCATCTGATTATATTCATCTTTTCAACAATATTCAGATTATATACTGGGAGTTTGTTTTTTTTTGCTCAATTTGGGCTTTAATGTAACAATCTCACATTTAATGGCTAACAACTAAATGTATCCTTGAAAATATTTATTACCCAAACTTCCAAGTTTTTTAATATTCTCATACATGTCATACAGGTTGGAAAAAGCTGCTGCAAAGCTATGCAGAGAAGATGTCTTGTCATAAGAATTAATGAAAGTCATGGCAGTATAAATATATATATATATATAGATATATATATATATATATATATATATATATTATTTTCTTGCCACTGTTTCGAAATCATTTATTTAAGAGCTGGCTAGGATGGCTTTATTATTGAATGAAGTCATGAAGTTGACCCAATAATTCTTTATGAAACATTTATCGGGGTTTACAACTTTTGGTTTTATTAGTGCTAAATACATCAATAAATGCAGCAAACGTCGAATGATAGTTTGCATGTCAATTTATGGTTCTGGATAGATTTATTAAATGCAAGTGACTGTATCAGCTATGTTTTTTAATTTGCAATAACCCAAAAAGTTAAGTGAAGCTATTTATATCCGGTATATACGTATATATTTGGTGTACATTAACTAAAATTGTAATTTCTTTTTACATGTGTTTCACAATAATAAAATGTTATAATATAATTATTTGATGTTATTTAAGATACTAAAAATTAGATGAGTAATTTGAAATAATATTGAATTTGGTAAATTGTAAGAACAAAACAAAAGTCCTTCTTGGCAATAAATAAGAAGGGTTAATTATATAACTATACATTTTAGTTTTAACTATTTTTTAATTTGTTTCTCGGTTCTTAGAAACTACAAGGTATCATTAAAGTTTTAAAAACTTATTTCAATTTCATCCCATGAATAGAAAAAATTAGGCAAAATAAAATGACTACCCTTAAATATTATAATAAATATTTTATATATTAAAAACATAAAAATCCTAAAACAAACATCAAATTTTAAAAAAGATCTTAAGTTTTATGACTTTTTAAATTTTAAAATATATTTTTAAAATTTTTTTAAGAAGAAACATATATTTCATAAACAAATTAAGTTTAGTTAAGAGTATTTTTCTTTAATCTTCTTGTTTTTAAGTCAAAAAAATCTACAAGGGATAAAATTTAAACAAGTTTTTCAAATCAGAGGATACCTTTGTAGTTTCTAAAAATAGAGAGATAAATTAAGAAATAATAAAAAACTAAAAGGTATAGTTATGCAATTTAACCCTAAATAAGAAAATATACATATGATGTATTAAGATCCTTCAAAAAAACAAACATATAAATCATAAATGTGGCTAAGAGTATGGGGTTTAATTTGTAATAGGTAGTTAAAGAAGAGCCAAATTTTGAAATCCATACATAACTATAGAAAATCAATTATTCATTTTGTTAACGGACAACATCTTAAAACAAATCCTATTTCAACGCACTACAAATACAGTCATCCCCATTTCGAAAAAAGAAAGAGGGAAAAATAACACTAAAATCATCTAGAAGATCCTAAGCCTAACCGTTCTTGTACAATTTTTTTTTTAGAATTTGGTATCATGTAGAAATATCTAAAAAAAATTATACATATATAATTATATACACCTCATGCTGTTCTGCTATCCTCCAATCATTCCTTAAATAGGAGTGAAAAAAGTGGTAGCAAGTTACAAAAAACTCCTCGCACCTAGTACTTACAATTTTTCTATGATCAGAAAGTACCTAGAAAGTACATGTAATTAGAGAAGAGAAGCATTCCCATTTCAAAATAAAAAAAAAAAAAACAAAAACAAAAACAAAAAAAGAAGAGAAGCGGCTTCAGCAACTGTTTTGGGGGGAGCGTTAATCAGAACATGGGTTACTAAGTTATAGAACCTCAAATTAAGTATAACGTTAAATTCTAACGTTTCATAAGTCGGGAACATTCTTACATTAGAATGCCATTCACAATCCCCTCAAAAAAAAAAAAAAAAAAAAAGAATGTCATTAACAATGCTATAAATGTATGTCATATATAAAAAAAAAAGAAGTTTCTCGAATAGAATTCCATCTCTTTATTTTAAACAAACAAATTAGCTCCTTCGAAATAAAAGGCCATATTTTTCATTTTTGGAAAATCAAGAAAAAAAGGATATAATAATACTAAGAGGAAAAGACAAGGGCATTGTTGTCTTCTAAGGCAATAAAAAGATTAAAAAAAAACCAATCACTCGTTGACCCCTCCTTAGAATTCCTATGGCGGCCCCTACGCCGTTGGCCTTGCTTATACCAAAAACCTCTCTCTCTCTCTCTCTCTCTCTCTCTCTCTCTTCGTGGTATAAAAAAGCCAAGGCACTGAACAGAGAAACAAGCAACAAACATAAGCAGGGCAGATAGATAAGAAGCAAAAACAAAAAAAGCAAGGAAAGGGAAGAGAAGGAGAAAAAAAAAAGTAGTACTTATATACTATAACTTCTCTGTTCCAAATTATAAAAGGAGAGAAAACAGAGTGAATTTTACATAGAGCAAAAAAAGAAAGTACTTGTTCAAGTTTGTTTTTTTTTTCCTTCTTTTTTTTTCTTTAAACATGGCTCATGAGGAGCTCATGATCTTCTCCTGGCTTAAGCTTGTCTTCATTGGGTTCGTTGGGTTAGTTTTTGTCCTCAACATGGTAGTGCTTCTTTGGTGGAGACCAAGAAAAATTGAAGACCATTTCTCAAGGCAAGGGATCAGAGGACCTCCTTACCGTTTCTTCATTGGGAATGTTAAGGAACTTGTGGCCATGATGCTCAAAGCCTCTTCTCAGCCCATGCCCAATTTCTCTCACAACATACTCCCAAGAGTTCTCTCTTTCTACCACCATTGGAAGAAAATCTATGGTCATATTTATTTATTATTTGCTTTGTTTTGTTTTTTTGCATCTTTCAAGAGTTTTAAAATCCGCGTTTTTCATGAATTGCCCATATCCTCTTTTTTTGGCAGAAAAACGAAAAACAAGTTTTTTTTTTTTTTTTGTTAATGTGGTTTTATTGGAGGTTTAGTTTTGCTCTTTGTTTGGGTTGTGTTGATTAAGAGAGAAGTCTTGATACTAATCATTAAAGTTTTCTGGGGTGTCTGCTTATCAACTAAGATCATGATCATCTAGATTTTTGGCTTTTTGGAAAGATGTGTTTCTGTTTTTTGAGTTTTGGACTACTTCTTTTTAAAACTTTTTCAGGCTTCTTTTTTTAATTTTTTGGGGTGCTTGAGCTTGGGATGCTTGATGTTGAAGTTCAGATTTTGGACTGTTTCGCACATGTTCTTTTTATTGTTTTCCTCTCTTCATTTTTTTTTTCTTTTTTTCCCTTCGTCTCCCGGGAAAATTCGAGAAAAAAATATAAATGGTTTGGTTTTTTAAAAAAGTGGCATTTGTACTTACAATCACTGCAGTCCTGGCAGGGTAACAATAAAACATATTATTTTTGTCCCATGTGTTCTTTATATTTATGTATATATATATATATGGCATATCCTCCTTCCAAATATAATGATATTATTGATCATCATCTTCAACTCCGAGGAAGAGTGGTGCAGCTTTCAGTTACATTATTTTTTCCCCTCTATTAATTCCTATGTCGTTTTTCATTTGTTTCATCTGGGGTCTTGAATGTACATAATAATGAAGTCTTAAGCGTTTGGTACTATTAATAGTTTAAATTGGAGTTGTCTTCTTCCTACTTTCATTTTGGTTCTTGCTCTTTCTCTCTCTTCTCTCTCTGTAGTCTTTTCTTCATTTGTAGGGTCTACACTATCCATGTTCATTCTGAATTAATGGTTACCATATTTCTCTCTCATTATTTCTTTTTCACTAAACTTGACACTTACCACTTGGGGTTGTGTAGTAGTTGTCACATTTTCTGTTAAAAAACAAAAGCTTGATCTTCTTTTCATTTCTTTCTTTTTATTAATCTCTTTAATGTAACTCCATTTCACTATTCCCATTTTAATTGTTTGCTTTAATTTAGTTGCATTTAATTCTCTCTCATATTACCTCTGTAAATGTGTCTAATTAATTAACTAATTATTAATTAATTCCATCACCGCAGGTGCAACATTCCTTGTGTGGTTTGGACCCACCGGTCGACTCACCGTCTCCGACCCCGACCTTATTCGCGAAATCTTCACTTCCAAGTCTGAATTCTACGAGAAAAACGAGGCTCACCCGCTCATCAAACAACTCGAAGGCGACGGTCTCCTAAGCCTCAAAGGCAAAAAATGGGCTCACCACAGGAAAATCATCGCCCCCACTTTTCACATGGAAAATCTCAAAGTAAGCATATAATACAAGACAGGAGAAACAACATTGCTCGTATTATTATAATTGTTTCGTTAGTATTTTCTATGTACCTATGTTATACAAAACCTTCTCATTTTATGTTATATGTAAACGTAGGCCTTAATACCAGTGATGGCAAAAAGCGTGGTGGAGATGTTGGAGAATTGGTCATCCATGTTGTCGAGCTCTGGCGAGGTAGAAATCGAAGTCTCGGAGTGCTTCCAAACCCTAACCGAAGAAGTTATAACGAGAACAGCATTCGGCAGCAGCTACGAAGATGGCAAAGCAATTTTCAAGCTCCAAACCCAACAAATGGTTCTCGCATCCGATATATTCCAGAAAGTCTTTGTCCCCGGTTACAGGTAATATTACACACATACAAATGTCTGTATGTATGTATACATTCTTAGTGCTGTTTCTAAAATCATGGGCACTGCAGATTTCTGCCGACGAGAAGGAACATAAATTCATGGAAACTGGACAAGGAGATAAAGAGATCGCTGATGAAGCTGATCCAACGGCTGAAAGAGGAGACTTCATGGACAAAAGGCAAGAACTCCCATGAGGAGATAAACGATAGAAAAGTGGAAATCATGAGATCATCGTCGTCAGCAACAGCAACAACATCATCGCCGTCGAGTTCAAGGGCAAAAGATTTGTTGGGGCTGATGATAGAAGCGTCGGGGAGGTCGTCGATGATAACGGCGCAGGACATGGTGGAGGAATGCAAGAGCTTTTTCTTTGCGGGAAAACAGACCACATCCAACCTGCTGACGTGGACAACGGTCCTGCTAGCGATGCACCCACAATGGCAGGTACGGGCACGTGACGAGGTGCTTAGGGTGTGTGGAGCACGTGACGTCCCCACGAAAGATGATGTTGTAAGGCTCAAGACGGTAAGATCGACATGCTCTACGACAAAATTTTCTTTTCTTTCTGTTTTTTTTCCCTGTTTTTGTCCCCAACGCGTTTGTTTCCTCACTAAAACCACGCTGCCACCTTTTTTCTTTTCTTTTCCCTTTTCCCCGCGCTTTTTTTGGTTAAAAATTAAAAAAAAAATGTAGTGGCATTTTCGTCATTTCAAAGAACAATCGCAAAACGATTTTGTCCTGACAGGGGCATTTTGGTCATTTTGGTATGGACTAACGTTTGACGGGGGATTTTTGATTGTGTCCTCAGCTGAGCATGATACTGAACGAGTCACTCCGGTTGTATCCGCCGACGATCGCGACGATCAGGCGGGCGAAAACGGACGTGGAGCTAGGTGGGTACAAGATCCCGCGTGGGACCGAGCTGCTGATCCCGATCGTGGCCGTCCATCACGATCAGGCCACGTGGGGTAATGACGCGAACGAGTTCGACCCGGCTCGGTTCGCCGACGGCGTCGCTCGAGCCGCCAAGCACCCGGTGGCTTTCATCCCGTTCGGCCTCGGTGTCCGGACCTGCATCGGCCAGAACCTCGCCGTTCTCCACGCCAAGCTGGCACTCGCCATCATACTTCAACGGTTCAGATTCAGGCTCGCCCCAACCTATCAGCACGCTCCCACGGTCCTGATGCTTCTTTACCCTCAGCACGGCGCGCCCATCATTTTCGAGCCCTTGGATCATAACAATGACGTGGTAGATGTGGACCCCACCGCCCCTGAAGATCAAGGGCAGTGACCCTTGTTTGCCATTTCGTGTGTGAGCAATGGGCATGTTACTTTTGGCTTAATTGGGGTTTTCTTCCTTTTTTTTTAAATTTTTTTAATTTTTGGTTCTTTTATTTAATGTAATACCCTCCATTGATGTTTTGCCTGCTAATTGGACGTGTTTGAGAGTCCCACCCAAAAAAACACACCCACAAAAAAAAAAAAAAAAAAAACTTCTGCCCATCCAAACATGCCCTTAGTTTTTTACCAAAGGATATTGAACCTGGGCATGTCAAAAAAACAAAAAAAAACCCATGGTTTTTGTCTACTTTAGTGTTTTGCCCTGGCATGTAAGTCGTGCTTTTTTTTTATTATTTTTTTTATTTTTTATTTTTTATTTTTATTTTTAGTCTATGAATTAGAGACATGGCTAACAACTAGGTAGCTGATCCATCCCTTTCTCTCTCTTTATCTTTCCATCTGTATTTCTCTCTCTTTATATATATGTCTCGGATATGTATTGATGTAATGTAATGCAATGTATAGTCTGGCTCATGAATTTCTACACAGTTTTGTAAAATCACAAGTCAATGTTGTTGCTGACCATTTTCTGACCATGCTCTGATTTATGTCTCTCTCATGGAAAATTTGAGAGCCTTACATATAAATATATATATATATTTATATAACTGGATGGTGCTTCATTTATTTACCTACTTCTTATTGGTTGAAGAAACGGCCCATATTATAACACGCAATCTGTCACATTATATTACATTGGACAACTTTTTGTGATCATAACGTATTTGATTTACATATTGTGAAAAAATTAAATATATATATATATATAAATGTTACCAAAATGCTTGTACGATCATACTGAAATTCTGTTTGAGGAAAAAAAAAACCTAGTAATAATTATTCTTCAATCTGTATAATTCAGTACATTTCATTAAATATTTCTTTTATTTTTTATACGGAAGATGAGAACCACAACCTCCCCCAAAATCCCATCCTATCCAAATTCCCAATGCCACTAGACTAAACAGTGTAAGGCACTTTTTTTCTTTCATTTTTTGATACATAAGGTGAGATAAACCTACAACCTCTCTTAAAATTTACACTACATATATCCAAATTCTCGGTGTCATTAGACCAAATGGCCTTAGGTGCTCTTTCTTAGTAATCACCTTCTTATTCGATCTTGAAACATTATAAAAAAATAAATACAATAAATTGAGACGTGTAAAATTTAGATGGCACTTGTGAGTTATGAAATAAAACAAACATAATGTCTAGAAAAATGGTTGAATTCAAAATATATATTTAAACATTATAACATATAAGAGCTTTATATTATAGCATACTTTTGCTTTACATTATCACATATGAGAGGTTTATACCATAACATATTTTTGTTTTATACTATAGCATATGAAAGCTTTACACTGTAAACGGTTTAAACTTATGAGTTTGTATTCATTTCCGAAACACAAGGGAAATGTAAATGCTTCTGCTGTCCTCATTTTTTTTTAAGTCTAATCTTTTCCCTTGATGAACACCAAAAATTGACAATTCTAACTAGGCTAAACAATGTCACATGCCTCACCTCTTGAATGAAGGAAGCCAAAAATTTCTGTTTTATTTTTTGTTTGATTGGCAATATGTTGGTTCATAATGGTGGGTAGATAGCATGCGTTTCCTGTGCCATAGTCAAGTTTCCAACCCCTAAACTGTGTCTGATATTAACGGCTGGCTAGAGGATGAACCAAATAATTATATACAAGTGTAGCTTCAAATCTAAGTTGACTATAAGGAAAGTTATAGGAAGCAAACAACTGGATGCAAACTTTTCCACCACATTTCAAATTTATTTATTTGTTTTTTGCCAATTAAATGCAGATCAGAAGCTTAATTTATACACACTTCATACGTTTTCCCCCCTTTTTGAAAGCCAAATTGTAAAGCCTAGCAAATGCAGTTGCTTCATGTTTTATTATTATTATTTTTGAAGGTACTTCATGTTTTATTTTACTATAAATATTCTTTATGTAGTGCCAATTAGGGCAGCTGCATTCTGCATGCGCACTCTTCTAATAGTTAATAATTAAACTGACCAGCTAATGCTCTTAGCGAAAAATTAGGCATGATTTGCTTCTAAAATCAATACTGTTCCGTACACTCATGTCAGGCTGGAAGATAATGTTCATGCAAATTGTTATACAACTAAACGTGACATGTCCCTCCAAAAAAAAATGTGACATGGAAAGATAGAATGAAAGAAGCTAAATTTAAATAGAAGTTTAATTGATCTCGATCAATATCATATACATGTGAGAAGTCAATGGAAAAGGTTTTTTCTTTCCAAGAGAAATTAATGGGGGGATTATTGATTTCATCATGTGTCCATCCCTTGATCATCTCTTTGGAAATTCTGTAGGCCAGCCATTAAATGAGACCTGATCCAATTTTATTTGAAGGGTGGACTCAATTTTCACTCATGCTATCGTATACCTAAGTCCTATAGTACATTGATTGTTGAGGGGTCCTAAAACGAGGTTGTAGAGTACTGGAACCCTAAGCGTGTTCCAAGCAAGATAAAAGAAAATGCATCCTTATCGTTACACTAATAGTCAATCGATGAATTAATTCAATTTGATTGATCCTGACAATTCAAGGGCTTGCCAATCATGATTTTGAAACAAATTAAATCTTATTGCTCTAATATTCCAGCTAATGTTACTTTACTTATCAATACAGTTGTGTTACAAATGAAATAAGTGCTTCTTTATGACCAAAACATGGGAAGTACTCAAAAGGCCAAAAATACATACCCTTTTCATTCTATCCTCTTCCAAGAAGCATTAATTAAAATTTTGGTGGGTGTTACTAGATTTGAGATGAAAAGCAAGGAAACATGGTGTGCCCAAGGCATAAAATGTTCTTTTAAAGCAAAGGTAATTGTAATCCAGCATGCAAACGCGCATTTTTTTTTTTTTTTTTTTGCTTTTTCTAAGTGAATCCAGCACGCAAATGCCACATTTTTTATGGATTCTCCTTTCTGGGGTTTAGGGCAATTGAGTTGTAGTTTAGTAAGGAGTAAGATATGACAGAGGAACAAACTATTCTTTTTGTATTACTTTTTAAGATCTTCTCATGCTCTTCTTGGCGGGTAGCTCTAATTTTTTGGGGGAGATTTTGATGGTCCCCAGGAAGCATGTGGTTTGAAGAGAGAGAAAGAGATAGATAGATGAAGAGAGAGAGAGAGAGAGATCTTTCTCTTTTCCCTCCTCGCTTCTATTTTTGGTGTATTTTAGCTTTTGTTAAAGGAACCAATAGGATGCCATGAAGCATGTGATCTCATCCATAATTACCTTATGAGAATCCATAATTTCACATTTGTTAATTAGGGAGCACCTTCTCTTTTGGCATTGACATGGCCAATTCCCTCTCTCTCTCTCTCTCTCTCTCTCTCTCACTCTCTCTCTCTCTCTCTCTCTTTCTCTCTCTCTCTGAAGACATACACCGTGGTGCATTAATGGTGATTATAACCTGTTTATTCTTCCTTATCACGATGCTAATCTTGAACGTTGTGCTTCAAGGACCACAAACTATTCTATCATTATTATATATACGATGCCTTTTTTTTAATTAAAAATGTACTATACTTTATAATATACTATTATTACTATAATATAACGGACATTATCACCTAGCAAGTGAATTGGAATCCTTAAATCTTTGATGCATGCAATCTGCTTATTCTGTCTGATTAAATGGCATGAAAAGAGCCAGAATTGCCTTTACGATTTCCCATCACATACAAAAAACAAGAGGAGCAAAATAATAATAATAATGTTTTACGTAAACCCATGATTATTCATTAATTCATTGTTTGGATTACATGCAATGTGCTTCAGTATAAACAGCGAACCATGTCCTAATCTATTTTTCTTTGTATTATTTATTTATTTATTTATTTATTTTATATATATTAGAGGCTTCTCTGTTCTTTTGTGCTTTGTCTTGTGCATGCTTCCTCATCAATATCTGGGCAATGTCCCCCCAACCTTGCTAGATGACAAAATTAACATTCCAACATTAGATCCATGTTAAAAGGTCAAGTTACATTATTTATTTGTTTAACAAAAATATTTTATCCTAGTTTTCTATATTAATTAAACAAAAATATTTTATCCTAGTTTTCTATATTAATCTAGCCTAGTCTTCTTGTCTATGATCTAATATCTCACAAACCAAGAAGAAATTATTTGCGGCAATTTGGAGAACAGAATTTTGAACCATTTGAAGTTTGTAACATCTTTCTATGTGAAAATAAACTAACTGTTATAGCCCCTAAGCAGAATTTTCTTTTTCCTATGAATAAGAAAAAAAACATTATTTCTTCATCCAAGATAAGCTAATTCCAAGAATTGTTTCTGGCAAATGAAATGGGTTATTGTTGCCCCTCCAAAATGAGTACAATACATATTTTTATATATGTATTTTTGTGCGTGTATAGCGAGATATTAGAGGATTCGGTAATAGGGTATAACAATTTAACGTATTTTAAAAAGATGACAAATTTTGAAACGTATAACAATTTACTTAAATTTAAAACATGTAAAAACTTAACTAAATCAACTGATATCAATAGCATATCAAATCAAGAAACATGTAACAATTTATGTCCTTAATTTTACCAAGGTATTTTTTTCATGCTATTATCATTTCATTTGGCCATAAAATATGTTAGATTCCTAAAAACTACGCTAAGGTCCATCTATGGTCGTGGCAAAAGGATACACTCATCTAAATTCCAAATTAATAAAAAATATCCCGTGTTTTTTTTTTGGGTGCACTAATGCCAAAGCAATTGAGCTGTCTTATATCTACCCTTGATTAATGCGACCTTGTCGGTCTGGCAAAAGACCAAAGGCCAGAGGGCTTTCTCTTTGCATGATTGGCCATTTTCTCAACGCTCCATGAGAATGGCACTTCTCTATGGACGATCCATATCTCAGTGTTTTAGAACTGCCGAATCTTTACCTACCATTTTATTCATTACCTGAGGTTTCTCAGAAGCTACTTGGTTGGATTTGGCAATTCGCCAAATGTAATTTGAACGCTAATTGAAGAGAAATAATATGGCGAGAGAGCCCTCATGCCCCAAAATTTATACACTTGGTGTAAGGGATTGAACACATAAGGTATACGGAGTAACGTAGTCAGATTTTTTTTTATCATTAAGAGATTGTGATTGAAAATAATAATAATCATAGTAATAAGACTATAAGATTAAATTTTCAACCCCATAAAAGGGTTATGTGTATATGAATTTAATAAATTATATATTTGCATATATGTTTTTTTAACCAAATAATTAGTTGAGTGGGGCTCAGCCCCTACTAAATCCTATTTGGCCCTTTATGTGCATAAGCGTATTACAATTAAATTTAGTTAAATTAGATTTTGATTGATCAAGGAAATTTCAATTAATTGGGCTCTTGATCACCGTAAGTAGGTCCTAATAGGCTTCAAAACTCAAAATCTAATCAATAAAAAATTCATAACAGACAATAAACGAATTATGAACATAATCAAAGAAATTAAAATTGCTAACGAAAAATACCATACAAAGATTTACAGTGGTACACTCAATTGAGCTATGTATATTATTGATTCCTTTTATCACGCCCCGAAATCTAGGAGGTGACCTGGTACAATTAATTAGGTTAGTTAAGTCATATTTTAATTAAAATCACAAATCAAATAATTTAGCTAATTATGAAAAATGTGATAAATCTAAAACTTTTTAAATGACTATTAAGATAATAAAACAAAAAAGAGAAAAATAAAATAAAATAAAATAAAGGAAAAGAAATATGTGTTGGGTCCCACCAAGCTCACAATTTGTGCACACATATAGTATCGACAATAACTAAATCTACAACCACAGTCCAATGAGAAAAGGGAAATTAAAATAATACATGCCTTGATTAAATGATACAAATAACCTACTCGGGGTCCTTTACTGCTCGCGAGTCCGATCAGTGGACTCTCCGTCAGTGCTAAGCTAGGTTCCACCTAGAGGGGAAGGGTTTGAAAATAAATAAGAAGTGAATGAAAGGCTCAGTAGGACTAAGTTTGAAAACAAATAATTTGAATATAAAATTCATCATTCAAGAAAAAATATTTAGAAAACAAAATTAAATAAATAAATCCATTTAAATTATCCTTACAAAAATCAGTTCGTTCAGAAAGTATCTTATTATCTTTCTTGGGCAAACCATCATTATCACCACAGTAATGGCCTAACTGGATTTTGGGACCTGCCCCCAAGGTCGTATGCTATGAGACCCGATCTTTGAGTATAGCATCATGCCCATCTATGCATTTCTCTAGTTATTAAAATCTCATTTTACTAAGTGTATTCATTTACGTTCATTATGTGGTTCATCATGAAAAATCATCCTATTCTACTGCTTATGAAAACAACTAATGAAAATCTTTTTCAATCGTTCGTTGAAAACATTTTGATGGAAATCATTTTGAGGCCAAAACCATTTAAAAACTTGGCTATCAAGGAAAGGAGTAAAAGTCCTACCTCAATACCCGGCAACGCAATTCAGCACCTTAGTCCCACTCCACTATACGTAAGCTCCATAGAACCACAAACAACCTAAATATAAACTAAGTTCATCAATCTCTAACTTAAGATATCCTATGTTGCTAAGCTATCCATGGTATTCTAATGTGCTATTTATGTCTGTAAAATCATATTATAAGGTTAAAATCTCAATCTGGGTTTAAAATAAGAAAAACAGTGAAAAAGGACAAATTTTCGTGAAGCTCGCTCAGCCTGTCGGTTCCCCTAGTCTAGCTTGCTGAACTATTCAGTTTTGCCTACTAGCAAACCAAGACTGGCCTACCGAACTGTTTCCAAGTTTGGCTTGCCGAAAGGATAAGTCTGGCTTGTCGGACTTATAAATCAGGCCTGTCGAACTAGAAAAATCTAAAAATTTTCATATTCAAGCTTCAGCCTTCCCGAACTTGAATCTTCATTTCCAACTTGTTTTCTTAGTTCCCAAGCATAGACAGCTTTCATAATAGATGATAGAAAAACATACTAAAACACATTTAAACACATTTAAACAAGATTTGCTCAAGGATTTTCAAAGAAATTCAAAAATAAGAAAAATGAAGAAAAATGGAAAAACTTCATTCTATCTTGATTTTTGTTCAATCTAGCTTAGATTCAAGTTGGGTTGTGCTATACTTACTTAGGTTAAAGGTTTTCTAAGCTCATAAAACCTATATTACAACGTTTTAAAGAAATTTAGAAAATTAAAGCAAAGTTTGAAAATTTGGAAATAAAAGAATTTACCTTGAATTAGAGCTTTAAATGAGTTTGTGGAAGCTCAATTGTGTTCCTTAACCTCCAATCCAGCTAAGAATCAAAGCTTGAATTCAAAATTTTTGAATCAAAGAAAGAGGAGAAAGAGAGGGAAAACCCAGAGGGAGAAAGAGGGGGAGAGAGCATGGGAGAAAAGAGAATGTGGGCTAAGATAATGAGAGGGAAAGAGCGAAGGAGAGGGATAAATAGAGAGGGAGAGAGGCTTTGTAGAGGGAAACCATGTGCCATTCATGGTTTTGTAGAAAGGACGTATTTGGCATTTGACAATTTGTTTTGTTTAAAAATTTAAAATAACAAACAAATAAAACAACTAAGAGTAGTTAAAAGTAGTTTAGAAATAACACTAATTTGAAAATATTACAAAATAGTTAAATTGAGTTTAGATTACATCATGACACACTAATTCACCATTTTATGCACTAATTATACTTAATTAATTTTGAGGTATTACAGTTTTCCACCCTTAAAGAAATTTGGTCCTTGAAATTACAATCAACTCAAAAACAAAATAAGTGAGGATACGACTTCTGCATAGTTGATTGTAACTCTCAAGTGGCTTCGGTAACCCTATGATGCTGCCACACGACTTTCACTAACGATATTCATGACGTCGCAAGTTTATCACCTTCCGATAGATAATCTAGATCGGCACCTCCTTGTATGTCATGTTTTCTTGGATTTGCACATTATAGAATAAGATTATCTTGTTTTGCTCAAGCCGGCACTTTTGAAACATCAACATGTAAAATATGTCGTGAACATGAGAGAGCTTGGGAGGAAGATTGAGCCGATAGGCGACCACACCAAAACGCTGAGTAATTTCGAACGGTCCAAGATATCTCGGTGCAAGTTTCCCACTTACACCGAAACATGATATACCTTTGAGCGGTGAAACTTTCAAGAGAATTAAATCTCCTACTTCAAATTCCAAGGGTCAACATCGTCTATCCGCATAACTTTTCTACCTACTCTGAGTAGCCTTCAACTGATCTAGGATTACAGCAGCCTTCTTATTGCTGTCACGGATCTCATCTAGCCCGAGAACAATCCTGTCTTTCGGTTTTGCCCAACACACCAGTGACTGACACGGTCATCCATAAAGTGCTTCAAATGGTGCCATTCTGATACTCACTTGATAACTGTTGTTGTATGCAAACTCTACCGGACACAAATACTTCTTCCAATTCCCACTGAAGTCTAATACACACATACGTAACATGTCTTCGAGGATCTGAATAACTCGTTCAGATTGCCCGTCAGTCTGAGGATGAAAGGCCGTGCTAAAATTCAAGTCTATGCCCAAGGCTTCCTGAAAGCTCCACCAGTACTTGGCGTTGAATCGAGTGTCTCTATTGAAAGTGATGGATAAGGGAACTCCATGCAACCTTACTATTCTATAGGTATAGTTACCCGAGAACTCTCCTTGAACATGTCATCTTGAAAGGGATGAAATACATCAATTTTGTCAACCTGTCGGCCACGACCTAAATTACGTCACGTCTTTGCTCCATTCTTGACAAACCAACAAACTGGTAAGAAAATCTATCGTGATGTGCTCCCGTTTTCACATTGGAATAGAAAGTGACTGAAGACGATCTACTGGCTTTTGGTGCTCAGCTTTCACTTGGAGACAAGTCGCGCATATGAACACGTACTCTCAAACGTCCTTCTTCATACCTTTCCACTAGTATTGCCTTTTTAGATCATGGTACATCTTTGTGCTTATTGGATGAATGGCAAATTGAGACTTGTGAGCTTCATCCATTATGACCTTCGTCACTTCTACGATTACTAGAACTACCAAATGCTCCCTGAAGTACAACGACCCATCAGCATGTATTCTCCATTCCTCAAATTGTTCTCTGTTCTGAATTCGCATCTAGATTCCCTATAGATGCTGGTCTCACCACTAATTATGTTTCACTATTTGAACGAGAGTTGGAGTCGTCTCCATATGATACACCAAAACTCGGTCATAGTCTTCATTGTATTGTAGCCCGTATTCACTCACTGTTGCATCTCTTTTTCAGCCTTTAAGAGTCAAGCAAGCGAGAATCCTTGAAGACTTTCTACTAAGCGCATCTGTGACTACGTTAGCTTTCTTGGGATGGTACTACAGTGCAAAATCATAATCTTCCATGTATTCTATCCACCTTCGTTGCCTCAAGTTCAGATCCCTCTAAGTGAACAGATACTTCCAATACTTGTGGTAAGAGAAAACCTAGAATGTCGTCCTGTACAGATAGCATCTCTAAATCTTTAGTACATAAATCACTACTGCGAGCTCTAAGTCATGAGTGGGGTAGTTCCGCTCATGAGGCCTTAGCTGTCTTGATCCATACACCACCACGTGTCCATGTTGCATCAATACACGCCCAAGTTTGTGTCCTGAAGTATCTGTGTAAACTTCGTATGGCTCATCACTATTTAGGATAATCAACACTAGAGCTGTACTTAACCTATTCTTTAACTCTTGGAAGGTGAACTAGCATTTTTCGTCTGACTCAAATATGACATTCTTCCTTATCAGTCTTGTCAGCGGAGCTGCTAACTTCGAAAAGTCCTTTACAAATTTCCTATAGTATCCTACGAGTCCCAAGAAACTATGGATCTCTACCACATTCCTCGGTCGTTCCCACTCCACTATGGCTTTTACCTTGGAAGGATCTACTGAAATGCCTTGCTTGAAGATGATATGTCCCAACAACTTAACTTCAGTCAACCAAAATTCACACTTTTTCTTTTTGGCGTATAACTGGTGCTCCTGTAGAGTCTAAAGCATGATCCTCAAATGTTCTTCATGCTCCTCTCAGGTCCTAGAATAGATCAGGATGTCATTAATAAATAGCTCATAAACTGATCCAAATAAGGCTTGAAAATCTTGTTCATCAGGTCTATGAAAGCTGTCAGAGCATTTGTTAACCCAAATGGCATCACCAGAAACTTAAAATATTCATATCGAGTGTTAAAGGCTGTTTTGGGGATGTCTTTTTCCTTAATCCTAAGCTGGTGGTACCTCAACACAAATCGATCTTCGAGAAGTACCTTGAACCTCCTAATCGAATAACTCATCGAATCTAGATAGTGAATACTTGTTCTTCACGGTGACTCGATTTAGCTGCCGATAGTCTATGCATAACCTGAGGATCCCATCATGCTTTTTGGCAAGCAAAACTGGTGCTTCCCATGACTATGTGCTGTTTTGAATATATCCCTTATCAGCAAGCTCCTAAAGTTGCTTTCTTAGCTCTTTCATTTCTGCTAGCGCCATCCGATAAGGTGCCATGGAAATCGAAGCCGTTCCTGGAAGCAACGTAATACCAAACTCAATCTCCCAATGTGGTGGTAATCCCAGTAACTCATCAGGAAAAACATCTTCAAATTCATCAACCATTGGTATTGTTGTATTCCTTATCGATGCACTGGACTCTCCTTTTAGGTTCATGAGGAAGGCATAGTAAGCTAGATTCTTTCGCCCTCCGAGACATGTCTTCATGAGACTCTCACTCATCGTTCGATCATTACCACCCTGGTAAGTGATTGTCGTTCTCCTATCAAACACTAAGGTCACTCTCCTAAGTTGATAGTTTACAACTGTGTTATACTTGGACAACCAGTCCATTCTAAGGATTACATTATATGAGCTCATGGGGATTACAATCAAATCACCCTTCAGAGTCTTTTACAAGATTTACATATACAGTTTACACATACCCGCCCTAAGGGTAAGGTAATAACCAAGGGCTCACCAAATTCTTCTATCTCTAATCCCAAGGCATGTATAAAAGAACTTGATATGATAGAATAAGTGGCACCAATATCGAATAAAACATGTGTTAAAGACTGTGAAACTAAAACCATACTATCGAGGACTATGTTATTGGTTTGAGCATCCGAGCTTCCTAAGGTCATGCTGTGAACTTGGACTGGAGCTTTCTCTTTTCTTTGCCAACATTGTTAGGTCCTAGGTTAGTCGACCGATACTGTTGCATTGGAGGAGACTGCATGCTAGCCGTACTTGGCACTCAATATTGTGGGGCATTACGCTGAAAGTTTTGCAACTAGTATCCTTGCACTGGGTGTGGCAGTTATTGAGGAGCGAACTGATGGAACTACAGCTGAGGGAATTGCTAGGGTAGTGGTAAGAACTGAGGTTGAGGCTGACGACTTGCACCTTTTTCTATCTAAAGTCTTAAGAGATCATTCTTGATTGGGCAGTTTCTCTTGATGTGTCCTGGCTGCGGGCAATAATAGCAATGGAAGCTGTAGGGGTTGCTGCGCCCGTTGCTTGATGAATTGCTACTCCCACTGGTGTTGCCTTGCTGATTCTTTACCTGAGCTTAGCGACTGCTACCTCTCCTTTGCTCTTCTGAGGTCCTCCAATTGTCCTTGCCTGATTTTTGTACTAGTGCGCATAATCATTTTCTATAGATATAGCTGATGACACAAGCTCACCAAGGTTTCGGAGTCAAAGAGCGACCACCTGCCTTCGAATGGAAGCCTTAAGCCCTTCTTGAAACTTAATACACTTTTCACACTCAGATGCCATAGCGGATGAAGCAAACCTGGCTAACTCATTAAACTTTGTCTCGTACTCCTGAACCGACATATCACCCTGCTCCAATCTGTAAAATTCAGCAGCCTTCTGATCTTTATATCCTTACGGGAAGTGACACTCACAGAATAGCTCATTAAACTTATCCCAGTTAATATTCCCATTGTTTTCCAAATGTCTAGCTTGCTTTCACCAAGTATTAGCATCACCTTCAAATTTATAAGCTGCAAACTCCACACGTTACTCCACCGGCATGCCTAGGATATCCAGACGTTTCACGATTGAATCTAACCAATATTCAACCACTTGCAGTTCCCTATTTCTGTCAAAGGTTAGAACAGATGCATGTCGAAACTCCTTAAAGTATGATGCCAATGACTTTCCTTTGAATCCTCCGGTCTTGCCCTCGCTATCATCTGCCAAAAAGCAGCAACCATTGCCCCAATCATTCTTTCCTCATTTGTCAGATTGGTATCAACAACAACAAATGAACGACATATGGGTGCCATTCTCTTATTTCTAAAAACAAAATTGGACTTTCAGTGGTATTTCATTGTCATACCTATGTGTACATAATTTCTAAGGTTCATAACCTAGGACTCTGATACCATTTTGTCATGCACCGAAATCCGGGAGGTGACATGGTGGATTAATTAGGTTAGCTAAGTCATATTTTAATTAAAATCACAAATTAAAGAATTTAGTTAATTATGAAAAATGTAATAAATCTAAAACTTTTTAAACGACTATTAAAATAATAAAATAGATAAAAGGAAAATAAAATAAAGGAAAAGAAATACATGTTGGGTCCCACTAGGCCTACAACTTGTGCACACACATAGTATCGATGAAAACTAAATCTACAACCACAGTCTAATAAGAAAAGGGAAATTAAAATAATACATGTCTTGATTAAATGATACAAATAACCTACTCGAGGTCTTCTACTGCTCACGAGTCTGATTAATAGACTCTCTATCGATCCTAAGTTGGATTCCACCTAGAGGGGAATGGTTTGAAAACAAATAAAAAGTGAGTGAAAGGCTCAGTAGGACTAGGTTTTGAAAACAAATAATTTGAATATAAAATTCATCATTTAAGAAAAATATTTAAAAAACAGAATTAAATAAAAAATCCATTTAAGCTTACCAAAATCAGTTTGTCTAGAAAGTATCTTATTATCTTTTTTGGGCAAACCATAATTATCACCACTGTAATGACTCAACTGAGTTTTGGGACCTGCCCTCAAGATCGTACGCTACGTGACCCGATCTTTGAGTATAGCATCATGCCCATCTATGTATTTCTCTAATTATTAAAATCTCATTTTACCAAGTATATTCATTTACGCTCATTATGTGGTTCATTTTGAAAAATCATCCTATTCTACTGCGTATGAAAACAACTAATGAAAATCTTTTTCAATCGTTCATTGAAAACGTTTTGATAAAAATCATTTTGAGGCCAAAACCATTTAAAAACTTGGCTACCAAGGAAAGGGGTAAAAGTCCTACGTCAAAACCTGGCACCATAACTCAGCATCGCGGTCATGCTCTGCTATACGTTAGCTCCACGGAACCATGAACAACCTAAATACAAACTAAGTTCATCAATCTCTAACTTAAGATATCATATATTGCTAAGCTATCGCATGATGTTCTAGTGTGCCATTTATGTCTATAAAATCATATTATAAGGTCAAAATCTTAATTTGGGTTTAAAATAGGAAAAAGGGGTGAAAAAGGACAAATTTTCATGTAGCCCGATCGGGCCTATCGGTTCCTCTAGTATGACCTGCCAAACTATTCAGTTCTGCCTACCAGCAAACTAAGACCAGCCTGTCGAGCTGTTTCCAAGTTCGGCCTACCATAGGCATGAACCCGGCCTGCCGAACTGAAAAAATCTAAAAATTTCTAGATTCAAGCTTCGGCCTCCGTGAGCTCAAATTTTCATTTTCAACTTGTTTTCTCAGTTCCTAGGCATTGAAAACATTAATAGATGATATAAAAACATACTAAAACATTTTTAAACATATTTAAACAAGATTTGCTGAAGGGTTTTCAAAGAAATCTGAAAATGAGAAAAGTGGAGAAAAATAGAAAAACTTGATTCTATCTTGATTTTTGTTTAATCTAGCTTAGATTCAAGTTGGGTTATGCTATACTAACTTAGGTTAAAGGTTTTCTAAGCTTATAAAACCTAGATTACAACATTTTAAAGAAATTTAGAAAATTAAAGCATTATTTGAAAATTTGGAAATAAAAGAATTCACCTTGAATCGGAGCTTTAAAATGAGTTTGTGGAAGCTCAATCATGTTCCTTGAACTCCAATCTAGCTAAGAATCAAAGCTTGGATTCAAAATTTTTGAATCAAAGAGAAAGGAGAGAGAGAGGGAAAACACAGAGAGAGAAAGAAGGGGAGAGAGTGTGGGAGAAGAGAAAGAGAGTGGGCTAAGAGAGTGAGAGGGAAAGAATGAGGAAGAGGGATAAATAGAGAGGGAGAGAGGCTTTGTAGAGAGAAAACCATGTGTCATCCACAGTTTTGCAAAAAGGACATATCTGGCATTTGACGACTTGTTTTGTTTAAAAATTTAAAATAACAAACAAATAAAACAATTAAGAATAGTTAAAAGTAATTTAGAAATAACGCTAATTTGAAATATTACAAAATAGTTAAATTGAGTTTCGATTACATCATGGCACACTAATTCACAATTTTATACACTAATCATGCTTAATTAATTTCAAGGTGTTTCACCTTTTTACTATGATGGAATGCTGGTAAAAATTACAATGCTTTTTTAGAGATTATAAAAATCTAAGGTTTTGAGACTTTGAGAATAATTGCTTCAAGATGTGTGTATGAATGAGAAGACATAACCCTCTAAATGAGGGTCTCTAGGCCTATATATTGAGGCCAAGTTCAGCACAATAAAATTCCTGCCCAAAAGACTGTAGGCTTGAGCTATTGACAATAGAATGGGGATACATGTCTAGTGATAATTGGTCTCATATCTTATTTAAGTTTAGCTCAAATAACCATTCATTTGGTGGATTATACCTCTCTTTTGTGGTTATCAGCCCCAAATCTATCATTCTTGTACCAATAGAGCACTTTGACTACAACGATTGAGGAATCAACCACAATGACGTGGTTAGGATGAGTTGAGTTGAATTCAGCGGCACTGGGTAAGTGCATCGAGCATTAGAAGACCATTGACTCAATTGGGATGGCTTCGTATGTAATACAACTTGGGCTATTCGTATATCTTGCCACGAGACTAGAGCTTTGAATTGGGCCTGTCCAAATTGGTCCCCAACACACATATGATTTTATGAGCTTAGTGTAGTAGTAGTAGTAATTGTAGTAGTAGTAATAGTAATAATAATAATTAATGTCTATAATTTAATATAAATTGTCTTCTAAGGTATGAAAAAATATATGATTTGTAGAATACAATTTTACTATTAGGCTTTCATCATATTCTTTCAAGTTGATATATTTTTTAAAAGTTCTTTTTCTCCTTCATTCTTAGACCATCTCTGATAAAAGTGCCATTATTAACATAATATTTTCTACTAAAAAGTGGAAAAAGCACATTTTATTTTGTGCTCTAATACATAATGATATTTTTAATGTTTTATCTGTCTTTTGTCATAATTATTAAGCCTTGAAACTTGTAAAAATAAACCTTTAATATTAAAATATTTAAAATAAACTTTGATTTAAAATAATTTAAAAAGAAAAGGTTGTAATGCTTAAAAAGAAAACAAAGATCAATGATCAACCAATAAAAATCAAATACTAAATTTATATTATGTTCTACTTGGTGCAAATTGTCACAAAGTTTAGCATATGATAAATTTAGCACCATTAGCAGCATTGCATTGGAGAATTTTTTTTTTCCACTCAAAATGTCAAATTTACAATTGGCACATTAATTTTGCTTGCATTGGAGATTTTTTTAGGTTACAAAAAACTCATACTATATTTTAGTGTCTAACACATTTAGAAATTTATAATCAATTCATTTATTTTCTCAATCAACTATCTATTTTGACCCAAAACTTAAATGCTCTAAAGACAAAATGCAAGAAAAAAAAATGAAATTTCACAATTTAAAAAAAAATGCAGACATCAACAAAAATCAAATCCTAAAAAAAAGTATATCTTCAAAACCCTTTTCGTATCCTTTAGGCTACTAGAATGCTTTTTGCCACTTCTCTAAATAATAGAAGCCTCCTTGTTGGGGCCGTCAAATTACGAAAAAGATCAAAGAATGGGGAAAACTGCCACGTCGATCCAAGTCGAAGGGGTAAGGCTATTGGGAATTCATTTTTTTTTAATTAAATCTTTGAATTTTTTAAGTTTTGTTAAGAACATTTTGGTCTTTTAAACTAAAATAGATAGTTGATCAAGAAAATATGTAGATTGAGTATTAATTCACAATCTAAAGTTGCAAATATGCTACACTATAAAATATGGACTACAAGAGGATTTTTTTTGATAACCTCAAAATATAGCATACAAAAATAAAACAAAAAAATATTTTTTAATTTGATATGATTTTAATGTAATTTGACACTTTATAACTATATCTTTACTTGTAGGATGTTTTTTACACTTTACATAGAACTTTTCCACCTAATTCCACAGGGAAAAAAAGAGACAATTTTCTTGTTGAAGTTCACCTAAATTTCAAGCATGCATTAAAAGAGCAATTTAATTCTAGTATTATGTAGTCTTAGAACTTTTTTTAAAAACTTCACATTAAGTGGTAGTGGTATTTAGTGGCATAGATCGACCTATCAATGCTCTCTCACCTCTATCACCTAACATTTAAGGATTCATTCCTATTGTTATAATGACGTTGATAATTTGTCTCTCATTGGCTTTTACCAAAATAAGGCTCGAGTCAGTATGACTTTTAGCTCTCTAAATATTAGTTGATAAAAATATGAGTCAAGTTTTTTTATGATCAAAAATAGATTGACCCTTAAAATGGGGTGTGAAAACAATCTCCTTTTTGGGATTAGCTGAAAAAGAAAAAAAAAAAAAGTAGTTTAGAACTTCTTTTGATTGGTTCAAGTAAACGAGTGACATGGTTTAGACTATTCCATTGGGATAAAGGTAATGAATGGTTACAAGCACTATCTAACTATGTAAAAGAGGTAAGCATTCGTAAGAGTTGTACATCTTAAGTAAAGATAAACTAAAAATTTCGTTCTGTTATGCAAAAAAGTATCTGAATTTTGTTACTGTTTTCGGCTTTTTTCCAAAAAAAAAAAAAAAAGAAAAAACAGCAATTTACACAAACTTTTTTGTGTCTTAAAAGAGTGGCCTGATGCAATTTCTCAAAGCTTTTTTCCTAGCACCCCTCAGGCACATACATCATATGTCAAACAAAGAGGCAATTTCAAAATCAGGACCAGATTTATTGATTAGACTTTCCAGGAGGTCTCTATTCGTTGAAAGGAACAGACAAGACAAAGCTTGCAAAGCTGTGGCTTGTGTTTAATTAAGTTTCTTTTTCTTTCCTTTTTATTTTATTTTATTTTTAAATTTATTTTTACTTTTATCTTCTTTGGCCAGGAATAAGCAACAAAAAAAATTGTTTCAATATCTTAAATAAACAATGTCAATCTCTTGTGAATTGTGAAGTTTTGGAAATGTATGAGATCATGATTGTCATATGTGAGACTGTGATCATCACGGTCACTTTAACAAATATACAAAAAGAGGGAAAAAGAAAAAGAAAAAGAAAAAAAAAAAAAAATAGATAGAGCTGTCCATAAAATCCAGAACATTGGGAAACAGTTGCTCAAGAAATATTTGTCTATGAATATTCATATATAGAGGAGCATCATCACATGGGAATGCCAATCATGAAAAGATGTGAATGAGACAATGGCAGAGGATTTGGTGGAGCCACATAAATGCACAACTCATTTGTATATCCCTCAAAACCCCGGTTTAAGATCTTATTAAAAAGAAAAGGGAAAACTCAACCAAACTAAGCATTTGTATGCCCTCTATTTTGCATTTATGTCTACCAAAGATTAGATCTTTATTTTTATTTTTATTTTTGTGCTTAGAAAGACTATTATCAAAATGAAAATCCTGTTTATTTTCGTAGAGCTATAACTCCGCCACTCATAAAAGTATAGATCATAATCTAATATATAGTGTACTTTTTAAATTAGGTCTTACTGTTTTATTAATAGTAGAGTTATAATCCCATAAGATTCAATAGGATCTCTATCAAAATTTAGTATATTCCGAACAAACAATGATACCTATTTTAGTGTCCTATACCATCTGTGTCCTTGTCCTTTACTATGACAAAAACACATAAGCTTAGTAAAAATAGAAGGTACCTTAATTAGGATAGTCGTATATACAGATAGAGTTTTCTACGGTCCTTTTGGAAAGGAGGGACACTGCCTTCAATGTAACATCTCGTGCAAAACATAAAGCCAGCAATTTCAGATATGGCACAATGACACGATACGAAAACGACACAATATAAATGGGTTTAAACCGCAAGATTATTAATTGGCACGAATAACATGAAAATAACCGTGTTGGATTCGTGCTGGCACGTTTAACATGCTTTAACATGTTTAATTAAACGTGCATTAAATGTGTTAACACGACACTATATGGTACGACACGACCCGCCCTTTTATAGCACATTTAAACTTAAAATAAAAAAAAAATTATGATTTTGCAATTTTAAAGATTCGAACCTTGCACCTAAAGGTGCATTATTGAGCTTACCTCAACCACATTAAAAGATCATGCAATGTAAAATAAGAGCTTTTAGTTTATTTATTATGATTTTAACACTTTTGAAAGTTAAAATAAAAAATTTTATGATTTTACAAGCATAAGGAATCAAACCTGCACCTAAGAGTAGCATTATAACACTTGCCTTCACCACACTTCATGGCCTTCTAGTGTGAAGTGATAGCTTATATTTTATTTATTATGATTCTATTACGTTTTTGTTCAAGAGTCCCACATAGAAAAGAAACCAAAATTTTTATCACAAGTCCTCTATATAAGGACTCGTTTCTCCCCTCTACATTGTCGTCTACTAAAGAATCCATTTATGGGTTTGGAGTAATTTTCTCAAGTCTGATTTGAAAGATTGGATTGATTTAAAAGATTAGATTGAAAAAAAAAATGCTGTTCAAAATATTTAATGATAAAAAAGATAAGAATATTTTAATTTAATGATAGAAAATATAGGAATTTTAATTTAAAAAGAGGAATATTTTGATGTTTTAAATTTTGAATTGGAAATGATTGTTTATGTTGGAAATTTTAATTTTTTTTTATTTTTTGGTTTAATTTTGTGGATTATAAATGTGTTATAATCGTGTTAAACTGTCACAGATATTTAATAATTGTATTAATCGTGTCATGTCGTGTTACACGTATTATCAACGTGTCATGTTCGTGTTTGTGTTTTAAGCATGTTTATGAATCGTGTCGTGTTCGTGTTTAGCGTAATCGTGTTGTGTTGTAATCGTGATGACAGAACACAACACATAACATAATTTGCCAACCCTAGCAAAACTTAATATTGATGTTAGAGAGACATAACATCAAGAAATTTACTTCAAATAACGAGGTTTTTATCATCTTGGTATCTTGTATTTTAAGAAAACATCACATTAGTACCTTATTGTTTAAAAAATATTAAAATGATTATATTTTTGAAAATATCATTTTTATAAACTGAGTTCATGCTTTTTATATGAAATTTCTAACTTACCATTTACGGTCCATTTTTTGGGCTAAAATTCAGTACTTCTGCTCATCCGTTCATTATTGGGCCACATTGAATTAAAAGCCCAACTTAAGGCCTCTTTCAACACATTTTCGAATAAGCCCACTTTCTACCCTGCTCCACTTAACAATAATTCTATCCCTCGTCCTGCCCTCCTTCCGGCTCTACCCGATATCTTTGGGCCGACTCCAGAATTAGACTTACACTCGAGATCTAATCCAACCAACCTCTCCCCTTTGATCCAACATCAACAAGCAAACTCTACCACACTCGTTGCCCCTCCAAGAGAACGAAAATACACTCCACCGCAACCCTGTCCTTTGGCCTCTTCCAGCACCACACCACCCCCGCACCCATTGAAAAAGCTGAAACAGTCCCTCGTCGTGGAGCCGTTTACCAGTCCTTCACCATAGCTACCCAAATTGTGCCCTATTCCCTAGCCCCCACTAGCCAACCCAAAGTAATTTCAAGTGAAACATGAGCAAATGGCCGAAGATGTTATGCAACTCCTATTGCTTGACTTGGCTGCCAAAGTCAGCCCCCCTGTGGATGGCGGATTCATGCTTCCGCCTCCACGGGAGAAATGAAGATATTAGCTTGAAACTTTCGAGGGTGCACCCAATCCTCGACAGTTCTTGAGCTAAGGGCGCTGGTCCGTTCCTATTCACTGCACATGTTGATCCTTTCAGAGACCAAAATTTCAGAAGAAGCCCTGGCATTGCTTCTCAGGCATATGAATTTCTACAATTCTGCCAGTACTCCAGCTAAAAGACTCTCTAAGGGGTTTCACATTGTGTGGAAGAGTGGAGTGGACTTTTATACACACCTCATTTCTAAAAACCACATCCTTGGTACGATAGCTTCCGACCCTACTAATTTTTCTTGGTATCTTTCTGTTGGCTACGACCCTTCTAGCCGTACGGACAAAAATCCTTTTGAGCATACATTGTTCAAAGCCGTCAATGCACTGATCTCCCATAGTTCCTCATTAGTGATTTCAACGCAATCCTCGGTATAAATATTAAGGAAAGGTGCACTTTGGGCCGTTTTCCATTCCTTGTGTCTCATACCTATCAATCCGAGTGGCAGCAACTTCACTTGGTCTAACCAAAGGGGAGGCTCTACTTTGATTAAAATCATATTAGACAGGGGTGTTTCTAACTCCAATTGGCTAGAAATGTTCCCGAATGTGTCCTTGAAATCTCTATCAGCCACTCTATTTGATCTCTTGCCTATTATACTAGACATTGTTTGCACTGTCACTCCAAGAAGAGCTCCTTTCAAATTTGAAGCTATGTGGCTGTTAGACCTCTACTGTCCTATGGTAGTGAGCCATGATTGGTGATCTTGCTCTCATGCCCAACGGGCCATTCGGTTTTACAAGCAGCTATCCTTCATGCGAACGACCCTCCGCCTGTGGAACAGAACAAAATTTGGCAACATCCAAAAAATGAAAGTCTCATCGCCAAGCCATTGACAAGACCCAAGCTGAGCCCACAAGTGCCAACTCGGTTGCTAAAGAATCAGTTTTGAGGAAAAATCTAAAAGAAGCCTTGGGTAAAGAATAACTTTTATGGCAGCAAAAGTCCCGCATCTCCTCTATCAAGGATAGTGTTCGGTGCACTCAAACTTGGCGGCAACGGCGTATCTCCATTGACTCTCTGAAGGATGATAATGATAACTGGTTACAGATTAGAAAGGAAATTGGTGATGCCTTCTTGCATAAATTTGTGGAGACATACCACGAAGATAGTCCGGTCGCCCCTTCAAGTTTTGAACAACTAATCCAACCGTGCATCTCCGATCATGACAATACTTCCGTTTCTGCAATCTCATCGAACCATGAGATCAAGCAGGTTCTTTTCTCTATGGGTTCCTTCAAGGTCCCAGGGCCAGATGGTTTTCCCAATTACCTTCTTTAAAACTCTCTGGCATATTGTTGGTAATGATGTGGTCAAAATTGTCCAAGATTTCTTTTTCACCGGCATGCTTCACTCAAATCTCAATGCCACAGACATTATTTTGGTTCCAAAAGTGGAAAATCGAAAAACAGTTGATCATTACCATCCCATCTCCCTTTGTAATGTGGTTTACAAGATCATCACTAACCTCTTGGCAAACTGGGTCAAACCGCTTCTCCCCACACCATATGCGTAACTCAGATGGCCTTTGTCCTAAACCGCTCAATCCAAGACAGTTTTATCCTTGTACATGAAACTTTACGAGTCCTTAAGGGAAAAACCGAAAAAGGAAGTCGAAGAAGGCTTTTGATCACATGAATTGGGACTTCATCTGCTCACTTCGGATTCCATAGCCAACGGGTCTCTTGGATAATGAATTGTATCACCTCTGCTATTGCCACCATCATCCTCAATAGGAAACTATTCAAAAACTTTACGCCCAGGAGAGGTCTACGTCAAGGTGACCTCCGCTCCCTATATTTGCTCATTTTGTGCATTGAGGTCCTCTCCCGCCTAATCAATGCTAAAGCATATGATAGAGTCCTTCATGGCATTTCCCTCTATTGAGGCGGCCCTCCCTTCACCCGTTTATTTTTTGCAGACGACATCTTTGTGTTTGGGAGAGCTACTACTGAGGAAGTTTCTCACCTTTGGGATTCACTGTCTGTTTTCTCCCAAGTTTCTGGCGAGTGAATTAACAACGATAAGTCCCACTTCATTTTCAACAACAATGCCTCCACAGCCATCAAACTTCGAATTCTTAGGCTTTTGAACCTTCAACCACTACCCAAAAATCAAAGATATCTGGGCTTGCCTCTTAACACATCCTGCCACCGATCCATGATTATTCCTGCATCTTGAAGCATTTAGATAGCAAGCTTACAGGTCAAAAAGCTCAAACGCTTTCAAAATCCGGACGACTACAACTCAATAAGTCTGTTGGCCTCTCACTTCCGATGTATACCATGCATCCTCAATAGATATCCGATGATTATTCCTACAACTCTCTAGCCCTACCGGTTAGCTTTTGTGACAAGATAGATGCCAAACTTTGACCATTTTGGTGGTGTAAGGGTCAAGACGCTATTAGTTTCTTATACCTTAAAGCTTGGAATGACGTTTGCCTCCCCAAGTCTTATAGAGGCCTCAGCCTCCGCTGCCACTGGCATATGAATATGGCTTTCCTCTCAAAATAGGGTTGGAACATTCTTACAGGTAATGACTCGTTTTGCTGCCGCGCTTTCTGTGTAAAGTATCTTGTCACTCTAGCTTCATGGACACCATCATGAAGCCTTCAGACTCCCTTACATGGAAAGGTATTCTCCATTGTAGGACTTTCATCTCAAAAAGTGCCTATTTCTTGGCGGGGATGGCCGCATGATCAATATTTGGGTGGACCCTTGGGTCCAATTTATACCCAACTTTGGACTAGTCCTTGCGGGATCTCCTAGGCCTAGTCATCTTTATATAAAGGATTTCATTTCCTCTTCTAGTTGGAGTATCCCTCAATGATGCCGCTGCCATCTTAAGGCTCCCTCTTTTGGCAATACAGAAAGAAGACACTTAGATTTGGACCCCTAATTCTAGCAGGAAATTCTCGACGAAGTCCGCCTGTATGCTGAGTCTTCCCAGCGTTTAGCTCCACCAACCGACTTGACATGTAAGGAATGAAACAAGTTGTGGAAGTCCAACATCCTGCCCCGCCATAAGCTTCTATGGCGGCATCTCCTCAATGATGCCTTACCATTGCGTGCTAGGCTGCTCCGAGCTTTCCCAATCCAGGAGCATGCTTGCCTTCTCTGCAATTCTGGTAAGTTTGAAGCAGCTTTCCATCTTTTTTGGGGATGTGACTTTACTAAAAGAATTTGGTTATCCTCTACTTGGTCCATACTATCCACCAATATCCCCTTGAGCCCAGCAGACTGGCCTCAACTCGTGTGGGCAATTGACAGTAATCAACAAGCCTCATCTTGTCAGGATAGTCACAACCCGAGCGGTTTTCTTATCTTTGCCTCCATATGTTAGAAAATAATTTTTCATGTGGGCACACATATGTAATTAAATGTGTTATTTAATGCTATCTTAAAGTCAAGCCTAAATTAAAGTGATATAATTAAGATAAAGTTAAAAGGCTTTATTGGGTATTAAAAATAATGTATGGGTTATTTTATAAATATTATATGTGTAGATACCAATTTGTAATTTTCAGATTTTATGATGGGCGAAACTGAAAATACACTAAAATAACAAAAGTTATTTATTCTGGTTATGGTCCCCAATTCATACGTACGTTTTATTCTTCCTGCTTCTCTGGAAATCCTATCTTCCTTGAAGTTTCATAAGGAGTACGTATTGGATTGGAAGACGATAACCCAAGTTTATTCAATGATCATGAATCCAGGTACGCTTCCGCAGTTTGGTATGATTCTTCTCAATAATTTAACATGAACGATCCTGTAGAATTTGGTTCTATCACCATATCCCTAGATCATGTTGGGAAAACAAGGAATGAAGTCCTCCACAAGGCTATTGTATCGAATATCTTTAAGATAATTCTACCCATCATTACTTCGTTTGCCAGTATGTCCTTGGTTTTATTCCATGTAGCAATTCTCCGGCGTCCTGAAATCTGATCTCCACACTTACCCATCATTACTTCGTTTGCCAGT
>CAMOHE010029541.1:30115-42780 GCA_946598075.1 Artocarpus hirsutus | reverse complement strand
CTCAACTCGTGTGGGCAATTGACAGTAATCAACAAGCCTCATCTTGTCTGGATAGTCACAACCCGAGCGGTTTTCTTATCTTTGCCTCCATATCCCTAGATCATGTTGGGAAAACAAGGAATGAAGTCCTCCACAAGGCTATTGTATCGAATATCTTTAAGATAATTCTACCCATCGTTACTTCGTTTGCCAGTATGTCCTTGGTTTTATTCCATGTAGCAATTCTCCGGCGACCTGAAATCTGATCTCCACACTTACCCATCATTACTTCGTTTGCCAGTATGTCCTTGGTTTTATTCCATGTAGCAATTCTCCGTCGACCTGAAATCTGATCTCTGCCACCCCAAGGTTGGATTAAAATCAATGTGGACGCTGCTTTCTCTAACGAAATTGCTGTGACCGCAACTGTCCTTGGAGATGCTAGCAGCAAGGTCATAGCGCTTGCTTCAAGTGATCATGCCACGGATACTTCACTTCAAGCATAAGCTAAGGCTTGCTATTGGGTGCTTGTGCTGCTACCAGCCGCATGATCAACCATTACGTTTCTGAGATTGATAGTTCACAAGTGGTGGAGGCGGTTCTGCCTGATGACCCGCACTGCTTTTGGGAAATTAGCAACGTCGTTGCTACCTTTTTGAATGTCTGCAATACTATTCCAGTTGGTTTATCTCTGGAGTTGATAGGGATTTTAATATGGCTGCCCACAACCTTGCTAAGTGAACCCTTTTTGTAACTTCTTTGGTGAGATTCCTCTAGATTCTATCCTAGAGGATATAATCTCTGACACTGGGAAATGGTCCCCTACCATGTAAGCTATGTTTCATATTAATAGGATGTTTGATATAATAATTAAAATCATTGGTTAGAATTGTTTTTATTGTAATATGTGAGAGTTTTACATTGTAGCAACTTATTTTTTTCTTTTTACTGTAGCATATGAGAGCTTTACACTATACATAACTAAGATAATGGTTAAAATTGTCCTATGCCAAACATGCTATAATAAAACTCATATCCTTTTATTATAAACAAATAAATAAAAGCTATAAAAAAATAAATACAAATGATACAAAAAAATCCACATATATGTTTTTCTTTGATGAGTTTTGTTTAATTTGTTTTGATTTTCAATTATAATTTTATCAAATTAATTTCTGGTTCATTAATAAAAAGGTTAAAAGGAAATATCACGTAAAAAAATGAACTAAGGATACCAAAATAACATTTTTGAAAACTATTAGGTACTGTTAAAATTTTCTCAAACAACAAAATACCAATGTGATATTTCTCTAAAACTTTGAGTACCAAAATGATCATAACCTAAAAAAATAATATATATATATATATATATATTACACCTTTTCATGATTAATGTTATATTCAATTATTGTAATTATAATTTTATGGCAATCATGTTATACCTTTTAAATGTCAATATTATATTTAATAAATATCATGTTATATTTTTTACTTCTTTATGTTATAATGGAGGGCCTGTCAATAAAAAGAGGGTAAAAATAGTATACAATAAAAGAGTTTATTTGTTGCACTATTCCTTCTTAGCTAGAGCGAAACGCACATTTTGGTGCTTCTTCTACTCCTCTTCCTTCCTTCCTCCTTCTCTCCCTCCCTTTTTTAATTAATTTTTTTCTTTTTGTTTTTCCCTCTATTTGTCAATCATAATCTTTTACTTGAATTTTTCTCTCTTTTTAACTTCCCTATTTTAGTGCTTTATCTTTTTTTCCAAAAAAAAAATCTATTTGTCTTTTATTATCTATTATAAACTGTGTTTTATTTTTCTCATTTCTTAATTTTTTTGGTATTTCATTCTTCATTTTTTTCTTTTTTGGGGATTTATTTATTTTTTTTTCTTTTTCTACTATTTTAGTGTTTTACTTTAGTTTCCCTTTACAATTTCCTTTTCTTCTTCTTCTTTTTTTTTTTTTTGACTCTTTTTGTATGCCATTGTTCTTTATATTTGGTGCTTTAGGTCTTTTTCTTTCTCTTTTAATTTGTCAATATTTTAGCTTTTTTCCTCCTTCTTTCTTTCTTTTTAGTGTTATACTTCTTTTCCTTTTTTTTCCTCTCCAGTTCTCGACCATAGTCATACTCTCAAATATTCTCGTATATTTTTCCTTTTAGATCATTTTTCATTTTCTTCCTATTTCAACCTCATAAAACTTTTTAATACACCAATATTAACTTTCTTACTAGAACTTGATTTTGATCAATTATGGCTTATATTGCGATCAAATAAAATCTAATATAATGAGGACACATGAGGGTTTTAAAAAACTAAAAGTTGTCTTGAACAAAAAAAAACTTTAAAATACATATTTGAATTAAAAAAAAACTATGATAGTTGTCTAAATGCTTTTTTTTTGTTCCTTTAAAAAATAGAACTATTTTTTTACTACTTTACTTCTCGTGAAAAATCTACATGTTATAGAAAAAATTTAATAAATAAAATTCTATATTTCATATATCTTTAGATAGTACGACTCAGAAAGTGAATGTGATAGCCCAATTTTTTTAAAAGCACATATAAATTTATTTGCATAACTTTCCTTTTTGAATCTATAATTTTTTTCTTGTTATAAAAATTTTAATTACAACTTAACATGTACATTGCGCATACCTCGCTAGTAATTTTAAAAGACTGGGACAGTTATAGAACCACATAATTATTCATAGGCCTACAACTAGCTTCCCAAGAAGACGGGGTAAAAGAAGGAAGCAATTCTATATTGGGTTTTGCGAAAAAAAACACGAATGTCCCTTAAATTCTTTAACTTATTAAAAATGTCTCTTGTTAAAACTACTTATTAAAACTACGTCTTTATTAAAAGTTAGTAATTTATTAAAATTTTGTCATTTATTAAAATTTTGTCATAAAATCCGTCGGGTTCCTAAAACCTACCAAGTTCCATCCCCAAACTCTTTCTATCATGAAACCCACCTAGTTCCAACACAAACTAGCTAGCTGCCATCCAAAAACACACCGGAACCCACCGGATTTTGTCCCGGAATTATATGCCGGGATCGAAAATCAAATAGATACAACCATATACAACCAAGAATTCAACCGCTGAGTCAAAACACCAAAAATTCAACAGAAAAATTCCTCAACAAAAATCATCAGCTACGAGATTATTTCATTGTTGACAACACATAATAATAGTGAGGATAAATTTAGTAAAAAAAAAAACTAAAATCTTTTGGTTTTTTGATCAGTAAACGTTAACAACTAAATAAGGACATGCATTGTGTAAAATAGCCAAATACAATCTTGCTTTTGGTGACATAATCAACTCCGCCAACGTCAGGATGTCCACTCTTCCTTCCCGAGCGGCAGCGGCCATTAGCTCGCAGATCTGTCATAGAGATTGGAGATCAGAGATAAACAACAGAGCTTTAAGCTTGCATCGCGATGGTGACGATCAGAGAAAGGAGGAAACGACAGCAATGGAGAGGACAATGTCGTCCTCAATCGGCGCAGAAGCATTGCAATTCGCAGCCGCCAATGACCAAAACCTTACTCGAATCGTGACTTCTCATATCCCCTTAGATCGTGGCTTCTCGGGGGCTCCCGTTGCCAAACTACTTCGTGGCGGTGATCAAGGCGAAGATCGGATCGGCAACGGTCTGACAGGACGTGATGCTGGTTGGGAGGAGAACGAGCAGGGAAGGCAAAGAGAAAGAGAGGAGAGAGAGAGCGGTGGAGGCTGACAAAGAGAGGAGAGCAAGAGTGTGTGTGGGAGGCTGAGAGAGAGAGAGAGAGAGAGAGAGAGGAGATAGAATTACGGTTTTTAATTTTTGAGTGTGAATGGGATAAAATAATAAATGTGTAATTAGTATTTTAAAAATAAGATTAAAAAATAAACAGTTTTAAAAAGTAAAAAAAAAAAAAAAAAAAGGTATAGTTTTAATGAATGGTGCGTTTTAAGGTCATTTAGTATAATTTGTTCTTTTTCAAACCCAATCAATCATCTTTAGTCATATCCAACAAGTTTGTGGACCTAGGCCCCAGTACCGTAACAGAGGCCTCTAGAATAAGTCACAATATTGGGCCTGTGAATTATTAATTTTGGCCTATAGCAGTCCTTTGGGACCGTGGCACTCACGCAAGAAATAAGCTTTCCCAGTAGCACATTGCCAATTGTTCCTTGTGTGACCAACCAATATTTACTGCTGGTTCTTTTCAAGCACTTTCGTGATCTCACCGGGGCATGCTTAGGTCCCTGCAGGCACATTAAACATGGAACTAATAGCCCATTTAGTAATTTCCAACTTAAAATGATACAGCAATTCAAAATCTGCAAGAGAAAACATTGTCACAAAACCAGTTTGAACTAGTTTTTTTAGTTCGGACTACGTTCCTAAACAAGCCTTAAAAGAGTTCACTGCAGTAAAGATTTCTCAAGCACGTACCAAAAAAAAAAAAAAAAAAGAGAAAAGGAAAGGAAAAAAAAATGTGAAAGTTTTGAAGTGTTGTCATGAGCTCTGCAATGAACTCAACATACATAAGATGGCTTGCGAATCCTGCAACAGAATAATGGTAGAGAATATAGATCAAAAATGAAGCGTTGAATTTTCTTCAGATAAAAAGAATCAAGTGGAGATTCAAAGGTCAGTTATTATAAGGAAAAAAGTTGTGAAATTTGGATTTGCTCAAACTATTTATGTTCTGTCATTGCAGAAGATGAGGAGCGTGACATTCATCATTTGAGCAAAAAAATGTTGCGTATTAATTAACTTGGACAAAGTTAAAAAAATAAAATAAAATAAAATAAACAAAATCCCTTCAAGAATTAAGTTGTGGAGTCATCCCTGATCGGCCAGAATACAAGGGTCACTTGCCGACTGAATTATTAGTTGTGCAGCCATGGCAAAAGCATGGCTCCATTACAAGCCGTCTTACGAAAATTGCCCCTGAGAATACCAGCAAACAGCAACATCAAATCAGACATTTTGAAGCAAGGTGTAGAGGCTCCTACTTCAGCCCTGGAAAAATGCAGGGGAAGCATCAACACTGCCCTCGTATTAAAGTTTCTGTACTACCAAGAGGAATTCATAATATTAATGTTGTACAAGGACATGTTCCACCAAGAATTCATATGCAATGAGAAAGCATGGAAAAACTTCCTATATCGCCTTAATGGATAAAGGATGCATATGATAAAATAAATATGAAGTAGAACACTTTCACAGGAATAGATCAACATCTATAAGGTTAACTTGTTACCCGTTTCCTATTTGTATGCATAAACCTGGTCCAAATATTTCATAACTTGCTCATCTTTATAAGAGCAAAAAGAGGATGGCAAGATTTCAGTGGTAAAATATGCTAAGCTGTTAGTACAATTATGCTGCATTTCTTTGTTAGCTTTAAAGATATTAAAGCACAAACAACAAAAAGAAGATAAAATTCAATATTGGTAAGGACTTGCAAGGATTTGGATTACATGGACTTGAAAATTGATTGCCATATGTTATATGCCTTATTCAAGGAATAGAAAAAATTCTCCCTTTTCTTACATTGTAACAATTTTGCAAGAGAGAGAAAAAACTTGATTGGAATCTACAGCTAGACGGAAAATGTAAACGGTCTGGTCATCTTAATTGTACACTTGTATCTCCAGAAACCAAGTTTCTGAGCTCCAGCAAATGTTCATCGTTTGATATATTGAGTGAAAGACGAAGATTAGTCATCATTTCTTCTTGTTCCCAACTTAAAGGCCCCGATGCATGCAGTGCCTCCATAGTACAACGATAAGCATGCAACTCTAACCTATGGATCTCAGCAGCCAATTCCTCCTCTGTGGGACAGAGACAATTTCCTTTCTCACGTCTCAACTGACAAAATGATTCAGCGTCATGACAATCCAAATCTTCGACGGGACTGACAGAAACACGACAAGGTAATGTATGGCAATTGTTGCTTTTGATGCTACAACTACCTACAGAACATGAAATACTATCGGCCTCATCCGGTTGAGTATTTACTGCAAATGAACAGCCAACAATTCCACTTGGCTTCTTTCTACTAGACTCCGCTTCAGGAAACCTAGTCATTCTGATCTTCAATGAAGCATGTGCTTCCTTTTCACCAAGCACATCTCTTGGTATACCATCATCAACCTGTTCAGCTAATAACGATAGATTTAAAGCAGGCACTTGGCGACATCTGCCCTCACTCTCAATAACTCTAAATTTCAGAGGAGTTCCAGCATGTGCATCAACTCGAGAAGAGAAATAAGGTGACGATCTTTTTCGAGTTTTTGACGAGGCAAGGTGAGATTCCTGGTAACTTAATTTGTCTGCAACAGCAAAACAGTGACCATTTACACGTGGATTTATCCTTTTGTCTGTCTTTTGAATTTGGAAGCCTGAGTTTTGATTGTCCTTTATATTTAAAATTTCATCATGCTTGCCATTATCATAATTTCCAGACCCCTGTGCCCACAAAAACAAATATAGAACAAGAGTTGGAAAATAGAGAGGGACAGAGGACAATGAATTCAAAAGAGAAAGAGAGAGAGAGTGGGGAAACTAGAACATAAATCAGAGGACATCTAATATTTTTCTTGTTTTCAAACTCGTGAACGAAGTAAAAGAGGTTTGAAATAACAAGATGATCACAGCGATAACAGGCATGAATTGCCAATTTCAAAACAAACGAGTATTTAGAGATTTCATAACACATTTTGATATTAATTTTAAATCACTACTTAAAAAATAAAGATGTATCAACCCAGAAAACATGAAAAGGCCAAATAAAGCACACTCGATATTAGTTGGCCTATGAAAAAAAAAAAAAATAGTGCATGGATATAATTGGGAACGATTAGACTTGAGCAAATGTTAAATAATGAGAATGAAATTACCTTTCCAATGACAGTCCATTGATCATCTTGCCAAAACTGTCTGACCCGGATGTCGAATTTACCGACTTTATATTCCCGAGAGGATCCAAGTAACCTGACCAAAACATATTTCTTCCCCATAACCTTAGAGACTGTGGCCAATTTCCAAGAAGAATTATGAAACACCTCTACAAGATCACCAGCAACCCAAGATGTCGTAACTTCTAGAGGAGGAGGACAAGGCCTAATATCCTTTCTAGATACCCTCTCCACAATTGTGGCACCCCCTAATCCCTCATACCTAACAGTGTAGTTGTGGCCATTGCCACTGATTATCTCAGCACATTGCCACGACCCGGAAGGGGCCACCTTCTTGCACAACACTTCGACTATACTTCCTTTTTTGAACTTCATGGTGGCCGAAAAGGCGGGTAATATTCTGAAGCACAAATCTGGAGAGAAATACAAAAACAATGTAAGAGATTGTTTAGTTGGCTTGCAAAAGATCTTGCTTAATGTAGGAAATTAAAAAAAAAAACAGTTTATTATATTGATTAAATAAGAGTAGACAAAATATAAACGGCTATTGAGTGCTTGAATAACATAGATATGAAAGAAAACATAACAACATTTTGGGATATGATAAGTACAGTCGAGAAATTATACAATGCAACCAGGTTAAAAGATTGCAGAAGAAATTTAGCTTTACAGGAAATTTATTTAATTAGCCTGCATAAAATTGATTAGATAATAATAAGTTGCAACAAACAAAACATAATTGTGCACCTTGCATCATTTGCCCATAGAATTAAGGATTTTGAAAAAGAGAAGAGGGAAAGGAAAAAAAAAGGCTATGATTTTTAATTCCGAAAAATCAATATTTATATGGTTACCCCAATAAGCCAAAGAGTTGAATTAGTCAGTCAATTATGGTTTTAGAAAGAAAAGAATTGGTATTCCAACTCTTTTTGCTGTTGTTTCTCTATATGTATTTTCTCGACAACCAAACAGAACGGAAACATAAGATAATAAACCATCAAAACAACTAGCTCAGGAAAAGAAACAATCTTAGAAACGCTGATCAGAATTTGAGGTACACTCAAAAACAGCTTATGCTCTGTTTGGCTCCTGAGAAAGTTAAATAAGTATATTTTTTTATTCTAATTTCGAACAATTAAGACCAAAAAAAAAAGGAGTCAACCGAGCTCAAGACAATTCCTTGCCTTCTTTAATCCTTCTATTTTTTTTTCTTATAAAACAACATCTAACAAATTGAAAATCCATCAATTGTCTCTCTTTCTTTCTGTATTTACCAGTTTTCTCGGAAACCAAACATGGGTGAATCAAGAAAATCGAACCAGAAAAGAAAAAATCAAGACTTTCTCCAACAAATTAGCAATCATCATAAATGAATGAAAAAAAAAAGGAATTTTGTAACACAAAAAGGTTATATAAGACATGAGAATTTGGCATGAAATTCAAAATGCGAATGGAGAGGAAAGAAACAAACGAGGATTGTTTTAACTAACCTTTGCGACTCAGAGAGATTGGTCGCTGCAGAGATTCTTCACTTTGTGATTGTGATTGTTATTGTTGGTGTTGTGGTTTGTGCTTGTGTTTTTTTTTTTTTTTTTTTTGAGCTTTGTTTGGCAATTACAAAAAAAAATTTATATATATTTTTGAGGGACAAAAAGAAATATATATTTATATTTTCTCGTTAAAAAATAAAAGATTTTGTGTCAATTTTGGGTATTTAAATGGTCCAAGATTTAAGCTTGATAAACAACGAATATGGTATGGTTTGTATGCCAAGTTGCCAACCGCACAAGAATAGCTTGTTGAGATGCAAATAAAAGCCAGGGGTGTGTACTACGCATACGCCTCCTCTTCCTTTTTTTTTTTTTTTTTTCGAAATAATAATAATAATAATATAGGAGACTTCTTTAGTAAAAAAGTAAAAACTCTCATTGATAATTTATGTTTTAAAATCGTTAATCTAATTAAAATTATTTTTCTTTACAAATCTAATAGTTAAAAGACAAAAACTTATATAACCATTTTTTTTCGCTTTTCATCAGAAAATTGCCAATAATTATCGTCCATACAAAATTTAAGTGAAATGTAATAGAGTAAAAATATATGCCTGTTTTATTTGAGTATGTTTTTGGATGTATCATTTCATTTTATTTTTAGATTTTCTTCTTTTGTGGGAATCTTATTTTTAGAATATTTTAAGCATTCCCTTGTATTACAATTTCAAACCATTTGGGTAAAATGAATTATTATTAGGCCATCGTAGTAAGAAATCGAACTACAAGCGATCAACTATGAGCCCTTTTTTTTTTTTTTTTTTTTTTGGCTTTTTGGGAATTTCGTGAGATTCAAGATATACATCAAATAGTTTGGTAACCATATCAAAGAGTTGCGTAAGCTGATCATCTATTCAACTCACAATAGTCTTGAGTTTAGCAACTTTGGCAGCCAATTGATTTTGTTTATTCTATAAACCTTTGAAAAGGTGCTTCTCGGTTATGCAAACTATAGTGTTCAAGAGTATGGTAACCAGCGGTGATGACAAAATTCCGATGGTCAGTTGTGGCTCTACTTTTGGAGAACCATTGGATCAAGAAATGTCGAGCCGACATGTGGCTGCATGGCTCAGATGATGGGCTGAATTGTGGGAAATCAAGGACGCTGCAAAAAGACACTCGGCTTAAGTTACAAGCTGATTCTACTAGTGAAGATTGATTGAGACCCCCAGATTTATTTGTCGGGGTCCTTTGAAGCAGTTGAATGGCAGCGATGTTGACAAACAACAATCGCCCAAAGGCTTGCCTAGATGGAGGGTCGTTGGTGTTATGGGGGAGTATGTAATGTTTTCGGTCGGAGTTGGAAGCAACACTAGTAGAGTTTCCTAGATTGGCAGGACATGAATCAATTTGCAAGGGAGTGTAATCATCACTGGTGGCACGTTGTGACCGGTGGCCACATGTGTGTTCACGCGCAACGGATGGTGGTGGCGGGCGGAAGGGATTGAGAAGCAAGAGATCCTTTCTCTTTTCTTTTCTTTCTTTCTTTTTTTTTTTTAAAAAGAGAATTGACTATAAGAAACAACTACGGCTCTGATATTGATTGATATAAGACTGCGATAAAATTTAAAATATATACCTTCGGAAAAATAGAGAGAAATTAGAAAGAGAATATATTCAACAGGAGAAATAAAACCAAAAAAAAAATGAGTAGAATTACTAAAAAAGAAATAAATAAGTATGAAAACTTAAGAAAAAGAACTAAAATTCAATCATCAATTCCTCGTAAGAATTGAATCAATGTGTTTTATCAAAAAGATAAACTTAAGTAAATATAAAATAATTCTATAAGATAAATAGAAACCTAAATTTAGAATTAAATACTAAAAATAAAATATATCCTAATGTCCTAAAAGATTACTATGCAAATTTAAATTAAAAGATATTCTAAATCATAATCAATTCTGCAAATACACATGTATTTTTCTTACCTTATTGAAGAATTTTCATTATTAGTAAATATATCTGTTAAACAAAGTAAGGACCAGTTTGTAGACAACATTTTATTAAAATATTTAGGCATAGTCTCAAGTCAAACACTCATCTGGACTGGTCCGGCACATATAAGTTTGTTTGTTTAGAACTACAAGTTTATTCGTGATTTTATGTAACAACACCACCTTGGGGAGGTTTTCATTTGCCATCTGGAATGATAGAATCAAGTCGCTTGGGAGTATCTATTTCTGCACATGATTGATAATCTCCCAACATACGCTTAACTCATTCCAATGAAGCACTAGTCTTTTCCAGAAATCCCTCATGAATGTACCGGTTCCTATCCAGCCATCCAGCCATAAACACCACAAAATCATGCAGAAAATCTCTAACTCTACAGCTCTTCCACGGTTTGCTACAAAAAGTACATAACGAGCATAGAGGACCTCTAGGAAACCAATAAACCAAACCCGAAATAGAGCTTAACTCCCACAATTCTCGAGCTCTACGACAAGACCATAAGATATGAGTTGGGTCTTCCGCTTCTTCTTTGCAAATCTTACAAGTAGTCCTTAACCTAACACCCTTACGAGATAACTAGAAAAAGTTAGGTTAAGCATCATAGAATGCACACCAAACATGAATCTTGACCTTGTTGAGAATTCTAGCATTCCACAACCGAGTCCACCAACGATGATCTTTCCTTCTTCCTGAAGTACTTTCTTTCTGTCTATTGGATATCCCACAGTAATAGCCCGATTTAACTAAGTACTTTTTTTTTTTTTCTTTAACAAAGTGCCACATCAAACGATCATCTCTCCTTGTCACCCCTATTGCAAGGCTTGTAATAATTTCATGATCAATGGGCCAAAAAACTTTTCACACTCTATTCATATTCCATCCCAACTCATCCAACAGATCCTCCACCCATAATTCTTCATCTCTTATTCGCAGCCCCGAATTGGGAAGAACTAGACGGATTTGGTACCCAAGGATCCCTAAAGACCGGAATCTTTTAACCTTTTTCAGTACTCCAACAAACACTCCTTTTAGTAAATCACGACCCCTATAAAATGCTCTCCCATATATAAGAAGGATTATGACCTAACTCCGCCATAAAAAAATCTCTAGTAGGGAAGTATTTAGCCTTTAAGACTCTAGCTATCAAGGAAGTAGGGTTCATTAGAATTCTCCACTCCTATTTAACTATGAAAGCTCTATTAGAAATCTCCATATACCAAACCCCATACCTCATTCACCCTTAGTTCTACATAGCTTCTCCCATCTCACTCATTGAATTTTCCTCTCCTCACCATTACACCCACACCACACCAAAAGAGCGCCACCATGGAATGGAGATCAATACACAGTGTAGAAGGGAATTTAAGAACACTCATAGCATATATAGATGTAGCCTAGGCCACTACCTTTATAAGAATTTCTCTACCACCCACTGAAAATAGTTTCCTTTTCCATAATTTTAGCTTCTTCTAAACCTTTTCTTTCATTCCATTCCACACTTTCAGTCGATCTCTTCCCCCAAACGCTAGTAAAACCAAATAGACTTCATGAGAAAGAGAATTCGGAAGACTCAAAAGAGAAAGAAGGGTACCATGACGATCCACGCTAAGGTTGGGACTGAAAGTGACCACCAACTTCTGGTAATGAATGGCTTGTCGAAGCTTTACCGTAAAGCTGTAACACATCTTGCACAGCTACACAACTCTCTTTATCTACTCGTCTAAAAATACTATTATCATCCACAAAGAACAAGTGATTGATTTTCGAGGCACATCTAGCACAAATAATACCTTGTAAAAAAAACCATCTCAGCCTTTCTTTTAAGCAAGGAGAAAAAGCCCGCCGCACACAAAAGGAACAAATATGGCGACAATGGGCATCCTTGTCTACCCCAGTGAAGGATAACACATCCATACAATACTTTATTAACAAGGAGAGAAACTTTGAAGTAGTAACACAGTCTATAGCCTGTCTTATACATGCAAGAGAAAAGCCCAACTTTAACATAAGTCTCTCCAAGAAGCGCCACTTCACCCTATCATAAGCTTTACTTATGTCCAATTTTGAGGCCATAAGACCATTTGTCCGTCCTGTTTTACACCAAATAGTGTCCATGGCCTCAAAAGCCACAATAATATTATTAGTCATGAAATGTCCTGGTATGAAGGCACTTTGCTTATCTGAGATGATATGAGGAAGATGGAACTTTAGTTGGTTAACCAACATCTCAGTTATGATTTTGTAGACAACATTA
>CAMOHE010029541.1:20000-30095 GCA_946598075.1 Artocarpus hirsutus | reverse complement strand
ACGATCCACGCTAAGGTTGGGACTGAAAGTGACCACCAACTTCTGGTAGTGAATGGTTTGTCGAAGCTTTACCGTAAAGCTGTAACACATCTTTCACAGCTACACAACTCTCCTTATCTACTCGTCTAAAAATAATATTATCATCCACAAAGAACAAGTGATTGGTTTTCGAGGCACATCTAGCACAAATAATACCTTGTAAAAAAAAACCCTTCTCAGCCTTTCTTTTAAGCAAGGAGAAAAAGCCCGCCGCACACAAAAGAAACAAATATGGCAACAATGGGCATCCTTGTCTACCCCAGTGAGAGATAACACATCCATACCTCTATTAACAAGGAAAGAAACTTTGAAGTAGTAACACAGTCTATAGCCCGTCTTATCCATGCAAGAGAAAAGCCCAACTTTAACATAAGTCTCTCCAAGAAGCGCCACTTCACCCTATCCTAAGTCCAATTTTGAGGCCATAAGACCATTTGTCCGACCTGTTTTACACCAAATAGTGTCCATGTCCTCAAAAGCCACAATAATATTATTAGTCATGAAATGCCCTGGTATGAAGGCACTTTGCTTATCTGAGATGATATGAGGAAGATGGAACTTTAGTTGGTTAACCAACATCTCAGTTATGATTTTGTAGACAACATTACACAAGCTAATAGGCAAAGTCTGAAACTTTCCTTGGAGACTTAATTTTCAAATAAGAACGATATAAATCTCGTTTAACTCCCTTACTAAACCGCCTCCATTAAGAATATTTAGACACACCAAAGACATGTCGGAGGCCCATAGGGTCCCAATTCTCTTCATGGAATCCCATATCGAACCCATCCAGTCCCAACGACATCCAAGCCCCTATAGAAAACGACGCCACCCTAACATATCCAACATAAAAGGCCTATCTAAATCCTCCCTCACATCATTCCCTGCCTAACACATTATTCCATCCAAAATCGCCTCAATATCACTCTGTCTAGTGCTGAGGTCGAAAATATATCCACAAAATAAGTTTCTTCTAAGTGAACAATCTCATCTGTTGACGTCATCCAATCTCCCAGAGCATCTTCGAGACCTTAATCTTCTTTTTATTATTCCTTTGCAATGCCTTTAATCTCATTTTTATTATTCCTTTTTATTATTCCTTTGCAATGCCTTTAATCTCATTTTTATTATTCCTTTGCAATGCCTTTAAGTGAAAAAATTTCGTGTTCTTATGTGCCTTTTTAAGCCATTCTGCTCGAGATCTCTATCTCCAATAATACTCACCTAAGGCCAAAAATCGATCCAATTCTTTTTAGAAATGACAAATGCAATCTTTGAAACTGACCCCACTATTAACTTTATTAAGGTCTGTAATGTTCGCTTGAAGCTAACGAACGTTCCTTGGAATAGAACCAAAAGTCGTTGATCCCCACCACCTCAAAGCCTCAGCACACTTGTCTAATGTAATCTTCAAAGCCCGACCATCCTTATTGATCTCATCTCAGAACCAAGAAGCTAATACTACATCTTTACATTCCTCCTAAGTCTGCCAAATTGTTTCAAACAATAATCTACATTACTACCTCTTGCATCACCACTTCCTGTCGTAGCAACATCTAACAAACAAAAACCTACATTGACTACCTCTTGCATCACCACTTCCTGTCGTAGCAACATCTAACACCAAATGGAGAACCCAGTGATTAGACCCATGAAAATCTCTATGATAAAGCTGCTAGTTTTTAAATAAAGTCCTCCAATTATCATCTCTGAACGAGCGATCCAGCCTCTCTTTGAATGTTGTCTAGAGGATCCTTCCCATTATTCTAAGTTAGTAGGGCCCTTGGAAACCCAAATCCCACAATCTTTAGTCAATTCTCAAAATATATATATATATATATATATATATATATGTATATGTAGAGAATAAATTCTTGTAATTTCTTGTTTTGAGCATTTGTGGACATTTTTGAGTGATATTTTATGGGAATGATTGAGGATAGTGTGACGATCAAGTTAGGAGTTGATTTGTGAGTTTCTATTTGTTTATGCATGATCCACAAGATGCATTATATGTCTAGGGTGATTGGAGCCAAAAATTTTCCTCTCTTATCTATCCGTTGCCCTAGCCTGACATTAAAAGCCTTGAAAGTCCTTAATCTTCAATGGCATACTAACCTATATTAGTGGAGATTGACATGAACAATAGGCTTATGATAGTTCCGAATTTCATTATCTAGAGATTTCTCATCATCCATCTAGTCAATAAGTTTATCCGTCAATTCGTAGAGTGAAGGTGATTTAGCATAGAGACTTACACTTAGAGAGCCTTGAATGAAGTGAATTTGGTGTTCATTGTTAAAATTCTAGATAATCTCAATGCTTACATTTCCTTTGAGCTTTCAAACATTTTGTGACTTTTGAGACATATCGAATGGATATGAAACTCACACTTAGTTTTCTTTCGTTTTCATTGTTGATTTGGTTTTTGTTGTTCTCTTGAGGACAAGCAAATGTTTAAGTTTGGGGGCATTTGAGGAGTGAGAATTTTACTCACAAATCAAATATTTGTTTAGCTTAAATATTGTGAAAATCCTCAAGTATGTGTGTTATTTTGATATTTTTTGGCGTCATCCTTAACACATGTTTCCTTCTTCTTCTTTTTTTTATACTGATCTTCGAATAGTTTCTAACTGGGCTTTATTTCGTCTAGGCCCATGTTCTTCCTAGGCTTATTCTGTCGGGCACATTGCTATGGCCTAAGGGTTAGGCTCACAATTTCTTTCTTTATTTGCAACCAAAATCCTGCTACTAAAGTTTATTTATTTATGGAAAAATATTCTGCATGTACGTTTAGGGCTCGTTTGTTTCGAGAACTCTCTGGATTCCGTGAACTTAAATTTGGATTCGAGTATTAAGAATCCTTTGGATACATGTTTGTTTCCCCTGAAATCCAAATTCTTTGAGTATCAAGAATCCGAGTTTTTAGAGTTTTGACTCCCCTAAACTTTTGATACTCGGATATCTCTGCTACAATAAATTCTCTCTTTTATATTTGAGGAAAAAAAATCATAACTTCTTCATTGGTTATCCAATTAAGATAATTCTTTTTTCATTGTGTTTCTAGTAAAGAGAGAGATAAATTAATATCCATATTGCATATTTTTTAAAATCATTAACATTAAGATTTTATTAGATTTGTTAATAAATTAAAAACTATTTTCACTACCTTTCCAAACACAAATTCCAATTTTATTCCATATTTATATTAAAACTTAAAAGCACATCCAAATGTTAATTAGGATAACAATTCAAATCATTAACCCAAATCCTAATTCAAATCATACTAACTCAAATTAAATCACTAATTTAAATTTATTTACCAAACAGACCCTTAATATTTATTGATAGAATAATTAGTTAAATATTCTAGCATTGAAGGGCTATACTTATGTCTTTAATTTGGGAGTCCAAAAAGGTAAGAAGTTACGGTGAGACTAGAAGTGGAAAAAAAGGCTTTTTTTAAGAGATAAAGTAATCTCATTTGTAGTCTATAAGGATAAAAGTAATCTTAACCATCTTAAAATTAAAAAAAATAATAAATAAATAAAAACTAATCTTAAACCATCAATAATGATGATTTTAGAATACTTAACCTTTCTTTTGACATACTGGTCTGAACTCTTCAGTTCAAACCATCCACAGTATAAAGATTTCAGCGACTATGCAGTGTAAAGCAAAAAATACAATGCAAAGCTTTTATATGCAATTTTTGAACTCGTTTTTCCTTTTCAAACCAATTCATCAAACTTCCTATAATTCTTATAAGGTGTTTAAAAAGTACAGCTTAAACCAATTGTGGTTAAAAATACTATAACATGTGAGAGTTTTATATCATAGCAATTAAAAGTTTTAGTTAAAATTCATCTTGCATACTCTACTAATCAAATTAGAAATGTAATAATGAAAACGAAAATGTAATACCGATAATGTTCACCATCATCAGGCCCATTTTTTCCTTTGGTTTTAGGTAGCAAGGATAATCTCATCATAAATCTATCCCACCATTCATAACGCTGCAAGATCTGGTAGTAGTGAGGAATAAAAGAACTCCAAACAGGCCACAATATGGAGAACGTTCAACCAATGTTTCAACCAACATAAGCAAAAGAAGGAAATGTGCTATATGCAAAAGACCTGGACACAACAAGGCAACATGCAACCTTCGATGTAGAAGAAGAACAAACACTCCATCATATTCCAACGAAAGTCTAAGGATCACACAACATAATCATTTTGCTCACTTTGGCAAAATGCCAACGTCAACACAATTACACCCAACGCCCCCAAATACATGTTGTTGTATGACAGCGGACATAATCAAGGAATCAATTCATTTCCCTCTAGATGCTGACATGAGGATGCATGAAGAGAACTCTTGCTAGGACTATGAGTTCTTACTTCAATGCACATAATAGGTTTATCACCACAACTACCAAGCTTTATATGTAATTATCACTTCTTTTTTTTTGTCACCACGTTATACGTTTTGCTTTTAACTATCTTTTCTATTAATGCTATCTATTTGTAATATGGAACTATCATTTTTTCACTTCTCTTACTATCACTTTTAATTTTGTTCATATTTTTTGTATTTAATGTTGAACTTATGTTTACTTTCATTTTCGTTACATTTCATAAAAACCCAGTCAACAAAATCATTTGTCATACTTTCATTTTCCTTTCATTTCATCAAAATAATTTAATAGTAACAAAATTAAATTTCATTTCTCCATCTATCGGTGCTTTCAACTAAACCAAAACTTTTTTTTCTTTTTTTTTCCTTTTTTAACTCCTCATTCTATACTCTTCACTTGCTTTTAAGAATTAAAAACTAAAGCAATTATCCTTTACATTTTCTTCTCCTAACTTCAAAACTACTTTTAAGAAAACTAAAACTCTTGACAATATTAAAATTTACAATTCAAAACATGTAACGGCACTCTTCTCCTTCGTTAAAAGTTTTAATAAACTTGAGTAAACTTAATACAACCTTCCTACAATGCTTCTAACATTTTTTTCCAAACATTTCATAATATCTCGTATAGTTACTTACTTTCCTAGATATATTACTACCTCTTCTCATTGGGATGGTAACACGTCCTTTTTATTGTAAGGCCCTGTCATTTTCTAATACTAAAAAATACACAATTCATGATAAAATGACAATTTACACCTCTATAACCCGAATTTCTCACAATTAAAAAAACATCTTCACCACTTGAAACTGGTATCTCTCAGTTCCCTCCCTACTTCCACATCCAAATTGCAACAGCTACACTAGACAAGATCTTGTCAAAGGACCCTGACTTGAAATGTCGTGTAACACCGCACCTTTTCGGGCCATCACTTAACTTACTTAAACATCATTTCTTAAACTTAATCTTACTTACTAGTAAGAAAAATACTGGGCAAATTTTTTTCTTTAAACATGCTTAAACATTGTTGCAATTTTCATTGCAACAAAAATTGAGACATAACTCGAATTTCAAAATATTTTCTAAAATTTATCAAGAAAATATTTTACTTCCATAAAACTTTCTTAAACCTCTTTTTAATAACAATAAAAAAAATTTTGTTTAAGCAACAAAAGACTGTCGTAATGGTATCTATATCCAATATTTGCATCTATCCATCATGACACCGAACTCTTCAACTAATCTCACTGGTTCTCTGTAGTTCTACCTATAGTATGAAGGAACTCATAATGAGCTATTCGCTTAATAAGTTCAAACATAATCTCACAAAACATTAAAACACTCATCATAAAACTTTTCTCTTAAAAACCTTTCTCCTAAAAGGTTTATCAGAAACATTTTTTATAAAACATTTCTTAAATGTTTTTCACAAAACGTTCTTCATAAAAACATTACTTAAAAGGAATGCAAGCAATATCATAATGTATGATTTCATTTATGCTCATTTATAAACATCCTTTTAAGAACTTCTTATGATCATTTATAACTTACTTAAACTTCTTATCATTATTCATATATTTTCTTATCTTGTAAACTTAAGTGCTCATACCAACATCATCGATCATCAGAATATAATGCTTTCAAGTAGAAGACTTAAGACCATCGAACAACAAGGTCATAACTTTAACTTAACTTGTAAACCTCACATCAATGAAGCTAGTGCGATACTTACTTGTCATCCTTGTTTTACCTTCTTGTTAGCATTAGTGAGCATATCAAATGCTAAACATATCTTATGCTATAGCTAAGCATTGAAACATTAAACATAACATATGCAAACATATTGCAAATCATAAACGAACTTTAAAACATCATACATAACACATGCAAACATACTTCAAATATAACTATTGTAAATACATTGCAATTCTTGACTTGATCTTTAAAACCTTATACATAATTAATGCAAGCATACTTTAAATATATTTAAAGCAGTGAAAACCAATTTTTCACATTATAGGTGAGGTTTGAAACTTATCTAGATAACACTCTAACATTCCTATTTCATTCATTTTTCTTCAATTAATCGGCTTTGTGTCATGTTTAAACAACACTAGACTATTAGCTAACTTTCTCATTATCGATTTACTCGATCGATAATGGTACTTAAACATTATGCATTCATTCCTTATACTTAACTTTATATCCTATAAGTTTATTTTTTCTTTACTTAACATGAACGTCCCTTAGTTAAATTATTTGTTTTACTTGATAGTTTCATTACTTGGCATATTGTGGAAAATTTTCCATGTAAGGGCATTTCGCTAATTTGGAAGACTTGGGTCTGTTTTAACAGCTTTCTTAAAATTGACAATTTTACCCTTAATGGGTTTGTTGTGAACCTTATGACTTTACTAAACTTCTTGCTTAACTTTACCATCTCATTACTTACGTGTTATGAAAAGATTCCTACTAAGAGGCGGCTTTCCAAATCGGGCATTTCGAGTTTGTTTTACCTTTTTACAAAAAAAATGATAATTTTGTCATTGATGGGTCTTAGAAAACCTTAAGAACCCATTCAAAAAAAACATATTTCTTTACTAATAATATTATTAAAAATCCAAATATCGGTTTTCTTTTTGTAAAGATCCATTTTATCAAAACTTTATGGTTTTAACTGTAATACAAAAATATTAACATTTTTGCTCTTAACACACTTCTTCCATTCTTTACTTGATAAAAACTTTGAAACTTAACATCTATGGTTACTTTCTGCCCATAATAGTGCAAAAAACCAAATTCTTTAGTGAAAATTCTAGTTTCACTTCTTTACATTTTTGCCCCTATGACAAAAAACAACCGCTTTATACCAAAACGTTCAACTTTTCGCAAAGATTAAAACTTACAAAAGTTCCTTCTTCAAATTCAAAACATTTCATACTGTTTTTCTTTTTACGAAATTTTGTGCTTAAAATCTCGTAAAATATATAACCTGAAACTAATATAGAATTTTCACAAACTATTTGTGAATCTTAATCGTTTTGATGAAATCAATAATTTTCTTGTTTTAACATTTTCTAAAATCATTCATGGTGGTTTTAAAAAGGCAGTGCCGAAATCAATATGTTTCAACTTGTTTCGATCGGAATTTGGGTGGGATATCTCCATGAAAGTTGTTCAGTTTGACATTTTCAATAAACTATGTATAAACTCAGAGAATGATTTAACCTCTAAGGGCCACAAATATTTAATTCTTTCAAAAATGTCCTTAAATACACTTTGTACAAAAACAATTCCTATCTTGTTTTTCTTGAGCTTAATTTCATTTAAATCCTTCTAAGCTTATCATTAAGTACTTAATACTTAATATATTCATGTCATAACATTCATTTAATATGCCATAGTCCGAAACACTTTATCAAACACCTTTAATTGTTTAAACTTTGTGTTTAAGGCAAAGTTTGTCAGGCTTTGTCTTTTTCCTTAAAATCTTAGTTTCTCAACTTTCCTTTATCATCATCATCAACATAAGCCATAATAAAATCATGCCATAAAGTCTCTTTACATGCCATGGCTCATACAGACTATAAATTACATATTGAACACTTAATATGCATAAAGTAAACCAACAATATAGTTTAGAGTTTACCTAAGTTTTTCCAAGCTCTTGCACCTCCTCTTTGGTGCTTTGAACCTTGCTATTCCTCCTTAACACAAATTATAGCAAACTACACCAAACCCATCCATAAACTCAAGAAATCCATTAAAATCCTTACAAAAAAGCTTGGACGTTTACCTTAAAAGGTTACTAGTTTTGCACTAGAATACTTGATTCTTGATTTAAAGCATGTTTGTAGGTTGAATCTTTGAGAAATACTTAGGAGACTAATGAAGAGGGGCTGTCGGTTTTTGGAGGAGGAAATGGGCTCGATTTCTTCGCATGTTTCATGCCAAATGAAAAAGACAAAAGTGTACAATTTCCAACCAAACACTTAACTCATCAAACAACTCCTCAAGGACTAAAATGGCATTAAAAATTTGCCTCCAAACCACATACTACAACCGGCCACCCTTAAAGAAGATGTGGTCGTTTTTTACATTAAAGGTGTCACTTTGGTGGGCTCTATAACACTATTTAACATAGTCTAAATTTACGCTAACAGTATTTTTCTATAGTACCGGTACATTTTTTCTATACCTGTTATAAACTTATACAGTATTCTTTACTCATCCATATCCTCCACATAGTAAAATTCCTATACTGCTTAAATTTATGCAATCTAATTTCTATACTACATTACTTTTACAGTATAATTTTCACACTGTACAACTTTGTCTGTGTAATTCCTTACATTGTATTACTTTTGCAGTATAATTCTTATATAGCATTATTCTAATACTGTATAATTTTTTCATATTTCTATACAATATTTTCCTTAAACTATATTTTTTCTTAACATTTGCTGCATCACATTTTATAACAGTTAAACTTTTCAGCTTATTTTCATATCCTTCCTTTCTTGTATAAAATTATGATGTGATTTTTACCCTTAAAAATCTCATTTTTATTTTTATGAAATTTATCATAAAAATCAAATTAAAACAATAATGCTTATGACGCTCTTTATATTCTTACAATATTTAAGAAACTTTCAAGTATAAACTTTAACTTATAAAATTTATACTTAAATTACTTGACGTAATCTTTTAATTGTTACATATATAATATACTAAAAATTTCCTGAATGTCACATGTGGCATCTAAGGAAATTCTCCAATGGACATGCCTCAACCAGGAGATAACACTGCCTTGACACGTTGTGAAGTTTCAATACTTGTAATGTACCATAGCACCCACACACACACACACACACACACACACATATATATATATATATCGAAGACAATCCATTTTTGGATAATATTATCAAAGGCCAAACCATTTTGTCTCTTCTGATTTCTTTTTTCTCTTTACTTTTTGCTTTTTTATTTCATTCTTTGATCTTTTTTTTTTCCTCTGCACTTTTTTTTTCTAGTATCTTTCCTATTCTTAAATTCACTTTGATAAAATATTTTTTCATTTCTAATTATTCTGGCACATATAAAAAAAAAAAAAAAACTTATTTTTTTTAATTTCTTCCTATCACGTGATAATTTTTTTCCCAATGGCCATCGTAGGTTTTTTTTTCCCCAAATTGTTCCATTGAAATCATTTATTTTCAAATGCATCTCTGCCTAAGCAATTTTTTCCCATTCCCAGATGATTTTTTTTCAAATGTACTCTGTAAGTAATGTATAGTCTAATTTGAAATTTGCTCTACTTAAACATTTTTTTTTTCACAAAACTAAAGTTTTAAGAAAATATGAATAAAAAATTTAAGCTATAAATGCTTAAAGAAATTTTAAATTTTTGTATAAAAAATATAACAAACTAAATAAACCCACGCATGTTTCAACTAGTATATATTAAAAAAAGAAGAAGAAAGGCTACATAATATCATCACTCTTAAGCAATAACTCGAGAACTACGGATCATGATCAAAGAATAGAGAGCGGTGGCGTCCTCGTTTTCCCTCCAACTCTCATCATAAGCAACTATTAGAAGAAAGGGAAAAGAAAAGAAGCAAGAAAGAAAGAC
>CAMOHE010029541.1:0-19980 GCA_946598075.1 Artocarpus hirsutus | reverse complement strand
CTCAGCCTTTCTTTTAAGCAAGGAGAAAAAGCCCGCCGCACACAAAAGGAACAAATATGGCGACAATGGGCATCCTTGTCTACCCCAGTGAAGGATAACACATCCATACAATACTTTATTAACAAGGAGAGAAACTTTGAAGTAGTAACACAGTCTATAGCCTGTCTTATACATGCAAGAGAAAAGCCCAACTTTAACATAAGTCTCTCCAAGAAGCGCCACTTCACCCTATCATAAGCTTTACTTATGTCCAATTTTGAGGCCATAAGACCATTTGTCCGTCCTGTTTTACACCAAATAGTGTCCATGGCCTCAAAAGCCACAATAATATTATTAGTCATGAAATGTCCTGGTATGAAGGCACTTTGCTTATCTGAGATGATATGAGGAAGATGGAACTTTAGTTGGTTAACCAACATCTCAGTTATGATTTTGTAGACAACATTAAACAAGCTAATAGGCAAAGTCTGAAACTTTCCTTGGAGACTTAATTTTCAAATAAGAACGATATAAATCTCGTTTGACTCCCTTACTAAACCGCCTCCATTAAGAGTATTTAGACACATCAAAGATATGTCAGAGGCCCATAGTGTCCCAATTCTCTTGATGGAATCCCAAACGACGCCACCCTAACATATCCAACATAAAAGGCCTATCTAACTCCTCCCTCACATCATTCCCTGCCTAACACATTATACTGAGGTCGAAAATATAGCCACAAAATAAGTTTCTTCTGAGTGAACAATCTCATCCGTTGACGTCATCCAATCTCCTAGAGCATCCTCGAGAGTTTTAATCTCATTTTTATTATTTCTTTGCAATGCCTTTAAGTGAATCTCATTTTTATTATTCCTTTGCAATGACTTTAAGTGAAAAAATTTCGTGTTCTTATGTGCCTTTTTAAGCCATTCTGCTCGAGATCTCTATCTCCAATAATACTCACCTAAGGCCAAAATCGATCCAATTCTTTTTAGAGATGACAAATGCAATCTTTGAAACTAACCCCACTATTAACTTTATTAAGGTCTGTAATTTTCGCTTGAAGCTAACGAATGTTCCTTGAACCAAAAGTCGTCAATCCCCACCACCTCAAAGCCTCAGCACACCTGTCTAATGTAATCTTCAAAGTCCGACCGTCCTCATTGATCTCATCTTAGAACCAAGAAGATAATACTACATCTTTACATTCCTCCTAAGTCTGCCAAAGTGTTTCAAACAAAAATCTACATTGACTACCTCTTACATCACCACTTCCTGTCGTAGCAACGTCTAACACCAAATGGAGAACCCAATGATCAGACCCATGAAAATCTCTATGATAAAGCTGCTAGTTTTTAAATAAAGTCCTCCAGTTATCATCTCTGAACAAGTGATCCAGCCTCTCTTTGAATGTTGTCTAGAGGATCCTTCCCATTATTCTAAGTTAGTAGGGCCCTTGGAAACCCAAATCCGCAAGCCCACAATCTTTAGTCGATTCTCAAAATATATATATATATATATATATATATATATATGTATATGTAGAGAATAAATTCTTGTAATTTCTTGTTTAGAGCATTTGTGGACATTTTTGAGTGATGTTTTATGGGAATAATTGACGATAGTGTGACGATCAAGTTAGGAGTTGATTTGTGAGTTTCTATTTGTTTATGCATGATCCACAAGGTGCATTATATGTCTAGGGTGATTGGAGTCAAAAATTTTCCTCTCTCATCTATCAGTTGCCCTATCTGGACATTAAAAGCCTTGAAAATCCTTAATATTCAATGGCATACTAACCTATATTAGTGGAGATCGACATGAACAATAGGTTTATGATAGTTTCGAATTTCATTATCTAGAGATTTCTCATCATCCATCTAGTCAATAAGTTTATCCCTCAATTCGTAGAGTGAAGGTGATTCAGCATAGATAGACTTACACTTAGAGAGCCTTGCATGAAGTGAATTTGGTGTTTATTGTTAAAATTCTAGATAATCTCAATGCTTACATTTCCTTTGAGCTTTCAAACATTTTGTGACTTTTGAGACATTTGGCTAGTTATCGAATGGATACGAAACTCACACTTAGTTTTCTTTCATTTTCATTGTTGATTTGGTTTTTGTTGTTCTCTTGAGGACAATCAAATGTTTAAGTTTGGGGGTATTTGAGGAGTGAAAATTTCACTCACAAATAAAATATTTGTTGAGCTTAAATATTATGAAAATCCTCAAGTATGTGTGTTATTTTGATATTTTTTGGCGTCATCCTTAACACATGTTTCGTTCTTTTTTTTTTTTTTTGTTAATAATGATCTTCAAATAGTTTCTAACTAGGCTTTATTTCGTCTAGGCCCATGTTCTTCCTAGGCTTATTTTGTCAGACACATTGCTATGGCCTAAAGGTTAGGCTCACAATTTCTTTCTTTATTTGTAACCAAAATCCTGCTACTAAAGTTCATTTATTTATGGAAAAATATTCTGCATGTACATTTAGGGCCCGTTTGTTTCGAGAACTCTTTAGATTCTGTGAACTTAAATTTGAATTTAAGTATTAAGAATCCTTTGGATACGTGTTTGTTTATCCCAAAATCCAAATCCTTTGAGTATCAAGAATCCGAGTTTTGACTCCCCCAACTTTTGATACTCGGATATCTCTGCTATAGTAAATTCTCTATCTTATATTTGAGGGAAAAAATCATAACTTCTTCATTGGTTATCAAATATAGATGATTCTTTTTTTATTGTGTTTCTAGTAAAGAGAGAAATAAATTAAGATCCATAGTGCATATTTTTTAAAATCATTAACATTAAGATTTTATTATATTTGTTGATGAATTAAAACTATTTTCACTACCTTTTCAAACACAAATTCTAATTTTATTCCATATTCATATTAAAACTTAAAAGCACATCCAAATGTCAATTAGGATAACAATTCAAATCACTAACCTAAATCCTAATTCAAATCATACTAACTCAAATTAAATCACTAATTCGAATTTATTTACCAAACAGATCCTTAATATTTATTGATAGAATAATTAGTTAAACATTCCAGTATTGAAAGGCTATACTTATGTCTTTAATTTGGGAGTCCAAAAAGGTAAGAAGTTACGGTGAGACTAGAAGGGGAAAAAAAGGCTTTTTTTAAGAGATAAAGTAATCTCATTTGTAGTCTATAAGGATAAAAGTAATCTAAACCATCTTAAAATTAAAAAAAATAATAATAAATAAATAAAAACTAATCTTAAATCGTCAATAATGATGATTTTAGAATAATTAACCTTTCTTTTGACATACTGGTCTGAACTCTTCAGTTCAAACCATCCATAGTGTAAAGATTTCAACAACTATGCAGTGTAAAGCAAAAAATACAATGCAAAGCTTTTATATGCTTTTGAACTCGTTTTTCCTTTTCAAACCAATTCGTCAAACTTCCTATAATTCTTATAGAGTATTTAAAAAATGCAGTTTAAACTAATTTTGGTTAAAAATATTATAACATGTGAGAGTTTTATGTCATAACAATTAAAAGTTTTAGCTAAAATTCATCTTGCATAGTCTACTAATCAAATTAGAAATGTAATAATGAAAACGAAAATGTAATACCGATAATGTTCACTATCATAAGGCCCATTTTTTCCTTTGGTTTTTAGCAGCAAGGATACTCTCATCATAAATCTATCCCACCATTCATAACACTGCAAGATCTAGTAGTAGTGAGGAATAAAGGAACTCCAAACAGGCCACAATATGGACAACATTCAACCAATGTTTCAACCAACATAAGCAGAAGAAGGAAATGTGCTATATGCAAAGGACATGGACACAACAAGGCAACATGCAACCTTTGATGTAGAAGAAGAACAAACACTCCATCATATTCCAACGAAAGTCCAAGGATCACACCACATAATCAATTTCCTCACTTTGGCAAAAATGCCGACGTCAACACAATTACACCCAACGCCCCCAAATACATGTTGTATGACAGCGGACATAATCAAGGAATCAATTCATTCCCCTCTAGATGCTGACATGAGGATGCATGATGAGAACTCTTGCTAGGACTATGAGTTCTTACTTCAATGCACATAATAGGTTTATCACCACAACTACAAAGCTTTATATGTAATTATCACTTCTTTTTTTGGTCACCGCGTTATACGTTTTGCTTTTAACTATCTTTTCTATTAATGCTATCTATTTGTAATATGGAACTATCATTTTTTCACTTCTCTTTCTATCACTTTTAATTTTGTTCATATTTTTTGTATTTAGTGAATGTTGAACTTATGATTACTTTCATTTTCGTTACATTTCATAAAAACCCAATCAACAAAATCATTTGTAATACTTTCATTTTCCTTTCATTTCATCAAAATAATTTAATAGTAACAAAATTAAATTTCATTTCTCCATCTATCGGTGCTTTCAACTAAACCAAAACTTTTTTTTTCTTTTTTTCCTTTTTTAACTCCTCATTCTATACTTTTCACTTGCTTTTAAGAATTAAAAGCTAAAGCAATTATCCTTTACATTTTCTTCTCCTAACTTCAAAACTACCTTTAAGAAAACTAAAACTTTTGATAATTTTAAAATTTACAGTTCAAAACATGTAACGGCACTCTTCTCCTTCGTTAAAAGTTTTAATAAACTTGAATAAACTTAATTCAACATTCCTACAATGCTTGCTACATTTTTTCCTAAACATTTCATAATATTTTGTTCAGTTACTTACTTTCCTAGATATATTACAACCTCTTCTCATTGGGATGGTAACACATCTTTTTTATTGTAAGGTCCTGTCATTTTCTAATACTAAAAAATACACAATTCATGATAAAATGACAATTTACACCTCTATAACCCGAATTTCTCACAATTAAAAAAACATCTTCACCACTTGAAACTGGTATCTCTCAATTCCCTCCCTGCTTCCACATCCGAATTGCAGCAGCTACACCGGACAATATCTTGTCAAAGGACCCCGACTTGAAATATCATGTAATACCCCACTTTTTTGGGCCGTCACTTACCTTACTTAAACATCATTTCTTAAACTTAATCTTACTTACTAGTAAGAAAAATACTAGGCAAATTTTTTTTCTTTAAACATGCTTAAACATTGTTGCAATTTTCATTGCAACAAAAATTGAGACATAACTCCGTAAAACTTTCTTAAACCTCTTTTTAATAACAATAAAAAAAATTTTCTTTAAGCAACAAAAGATTATCGTAACGGTATCCATATCCAATATTTGTATCTATCCATCATGACACCGAGCTCTTCAACTAATCTCACTGGTTCTCTATAGTTCTACCTATAGTATGAAGGAACTCATAATGAGTTATTCGCTTAGTAAGTTTAAACATAATCTCACAAAACATTAAAACACTCATCACAAAACTTTTCTCTTAAAAACCTTTCTCATCAAATGTTTATCATAAATGTTTTTTATAAAACATTTCTTAAATGTTTTTCACAAAACGTTCTTCATAAAAACATTACTTAAAAGGAACGCAAGCAATATCACAATGTATGATTTCATTTATGCTCATTTATGAACATCCTTTTAAGAACTTCTTATCATTATTCATATATTTTCTTATCTTGTAAAATTAAGTGCTCATACTAACATTATCGATCATGAGAATATAATGCTTCCAAGTAGAAGACTTAAGACCATCAAACAACGAGGTAATAACTTTAACTTAACTTGTAAACCTCACATTAAAAAAGCTAGTGCGATACTTACTTATCATCATTGTTTTACCTTCTTGTTAGCATTAGTGAGCATATCAAATGCTAAACATATCTTACGCTATAACTAAGTATTGAAATATTAAACATAACATATGCAAACATATTGCAAATCATAACGAACTTTAAAACATCATACATAACACATGCAAACATACTTCAATATAACTATTGTAAATACATTGCAATTCTTGAGTTGATCTTTAAAACTTTATGCATAATAAATGCAAGCATACTTTAAATAAAAACTTTATGCATAATAAATGCAAACATACTTTAAATATATTTAAAGCAGTGAAAATCAATTTTTTCACATTGTAGGTGAGGTTTGAAACTTATCTAGATAACACTCTAACATTCCTATTTCATTCATTTTTCTTCAATTAATCGGCTTTGTGTCATGTGTAAACAACACTCAACTATTAGCTAACTTTCTCATTATCGATTTACTCGATCGATAATGGTACTTAAACATCATGCATTCATTCCTTATACTTAACTTTGTATCCTATCAGTTTATTTTTTCTTTACTTAACATGAACGTCCGTTAGTTAAATTTTTTATTTTACTTGATGGTTTCATTACTTGGCATATTGTGGAAAATTTTCCATGTAAGGGCGTTTTGCTAATTTGGAAGACTCGGGTTCGTTTTAACGACTTTCTTAAAATTAACAATTTTACCCTTAATGGGTTTTCGTGAACCTTATGGCTTTACTAAACTTCTTGCTTAACTTTACCATCTCATTACTTATGTGTTATGGAAAGATTCTTGCTAAGAGGCGGCTTTCCAAATCGAGCGTTTCGAGTCTATTTTTCCTTTTTACAAAAAAATTAATGATCATTTTGTCATTGATGGGTCTTAGAAAACTTTAAGAACCCGTTAAAAAAAACATATTTCTTTACTAATAATATTATTAAAAATCCAAATATCGGTTTCCTTTTTGTAAAGATCCATTTTATCAAAACTTTATGGTTTTAACTGTAATACGAAAATCTTAACATTTTTGCCCTTAACACACTTCTTTTATTCTTTACTTGATAAAAACTTTGAAACTTAACGTCTATGGTTACTTTCTGCCCATAATAGTGCAAAAAACTAAAATTCTTTAGTGAATATTCTAGTTTCACTTCTTTACATTTTTGCCCCTATGACCAAAAACAACCGCTTTACACCAAAATGTTCAGCTTTTTGCAAAGATTAAAACTTACAAAAGTTCCTTCTTCAAATTCAAAACATTTCATACTATTTTTCTTTTTATGAAATTTTGTACTTAAAATCTCGTAAAATTCATAATTTAAAATTAGTATAGAATTTTCATAAACTATTTACGAATCTTAATTGTTTTGAAGAAATCCATAATTTTTTTATTTTAACCTTTTCTAAAATCATTCATCTTCATGACGTTCTTAAAAAGGCAGTGCCAAAATGAATATGTTTCAGCTTGTTTCGATCGAAATTTGAGTAGGATATCTCCATGAAAGTTGTTTAGTTCGACATTTTCAATAAACTATGTATAAACTCAGAGAATGATTCAACCTCTAAGGGCCTCAAATATTTAATTCTTTCAAAAATGTCCTTAAATACACTTTGTACAAAAACAATTCCTATCTTGTTTTTCTTGAGTTTAATTTCATTTAAATCCTTCTAAGCTTATCATTAAGTACTTAATACTTAATATATTCATGTCATAACATTCATTTAATATGCCATAGTCCGAAACACTTTATCAAACACCTGTAATTGTTTAAAATTTGTGTTTAAGGAAAAGTTTGTCAGGCTTTGTCTTTTTCCTTAAAATCTTAGTTTCTCAGCTTTTCTTTATCATCATCATCAACATAAGCCATAATAAAATCATGCCATAAAGTCTCTTTACATGCCATGGCTTATACAGACTATAAATTAAATATTGAACACTTAATATGCATAAAGTAAACCAAGAATATAGTTTAGAGTTTACCCAAGTTTTTGCAAGCTCTTGCACCTCCTCTTTGGTGCTTTGAACCTTGCTATTCCTCCTTAACACAAATCATAGCAAACTCCATCAAACCCATCCATAAACTCAAGAAATCCATTAAAATCCTTACAAAAAAGCTTGGACGTTTACCTTAAAAGGTTACTAGTTTTGCACTAGAATACTTGATTCTTGATTTAAAGCATGTTTGTAGGTTGAATCTTTGAGAAATACTTAGGAGACTAATGAAGAGGGGCTGTCGGTTTTGGAGGAGGAAATGGGCTTGATTTCTTTGCATGTTTCATGCCAAATGAAAAAGACGAAAGTGTACAATTTCCAACCATACACTTAACTCATCAAACACCTCCTCAAGGACTAAAATGGCATTAAAAATTTGGCTCCAAACCACATGCTACAACCGGCCACCCTTAAAGAAGATGTGGTCATTTTTTTACATTGCAGGTGTCACTTTGGTGGGTTCCATAATACTTTTTAACACAATCTAAATTTACGCTAACAGTATTTTTTCTATACTATCGGTACACTTTTTCTATACTTGTTATAAACTTATACAGTATTCTTTACTCACACATATCCTCCACATAGTAAAATTCTTATACTGCTTAAATTTATGCAATCTAATTTCTATACTACATTACTTTTGCGGTATAATTTTCACACTATACAACTTTATCCGTGTAATTTCTTACACTATATTACTTTTGCAGTATAATCCTTATATAGCTTTATTCTAATACTGTATAATTTTTCATATTTTTATACAATATTTTCCTTAAACTATATTTTTTTCTTAACATTTATTGCATCACACTTTGCAACAGTTAAACTTTTCAGCTTATTTTTATATCCTTCCTTTATTGTATAAGATTATGACGTGATTTTTACTCTTAAAAATTTCATTTTTACTTTTATGAAATTTATCATAAAAATCAAATTAAAACAATAATGCTTATGACGCTCTTTATATTCTTACGATATTTAATAAACTTTCAAGTATAAACTTTAACTTATAAAATTTATACTTAAATTACTTGACCTAATCCTTTAATTGTTACATATATAATATACTAAAAATTTTCTGAATGTCACATGTGGCATCTAAGGAAATTCTCCAATGGATATGCCTCAACCAGGAGATAACACTGCCTTGACACGTTGTGAAGTTTCAATACTTGTAATGTACCATAGCACCCACATATATATATATATATATATATATTTATATATCTCGAAGACAATCCATTTTTGGATAATATTATCAAAGGACAAAACATTTTGTCTCTTCTGATTTCTTTTTTCTCTTTACTTTTTGCTTTTTTATTTCATTCTTTGATCTTTTTTTTTTTCCTCTGCACCTTTTTTTTCTAGTATCTTTCCTATTCTTAAATTCACTTTGATAAAATATTGTTTTTCATTTCTAATTATTCTGGCACATATATAAAAAAAAAACTTATTTTTTTTTAATTTCTTCCTATCACGTGATAATTTTTTTCCCAATGGCCATCGTAGGTTTTTTTTTCCCCAAATTGTCCCATTGAAATCATTTATTTTCAAATGCATCTCTGCCTAAGCATTTTTTTCCCATTCCCAGGTGATTTTATTTCAAATGTACTCTGTAAGTAATGTATAGTCTAATTTGAAATTTGCTCTACTTAAACATTTTTTTTTTCACAAAACTAAAGTTTTAAGACAATACGAATAAAAAATTTAAGCTATAAAAGCTTAAAGAAATTTTAAATTTTTGTATAAAAAATATAACAAACTAAATAAACCCACGCATGTTTCAACTAGTATATATTAAAAAAAAAATAAGAAAGGCTACATAATATCATCACTCTTAAGCAATAACTCGAGAACTACGGATCATGATCAAAGCATAGAAAGCGGTGGCGTCCTCGTTTTTCCTCCAACTCTCATCATTAGCAACTATTAGAAGAAAGGGAAAAGAAAAGAAGCAAGAAAGAAAGACAACGAAAGAAGTTTATCACTAATTTTTTGTACAACAAGCCTCGCTGAAAAAGAAGGAAAAACTACAAGAAGGCAGTGAAGAACACAAACTTGGGTTGCCATGGAGTGGTTTACACATTACCCGGATGAGAGAAAATCCAGATAATGAAGCCACAGAGAAGCAAAACTAGGGTTGCCGTGTGAATGGCGTTTTCCCCTGACGACTTGTGCATACCAATTTCCTTTTTGGTAGCTTCGGATTTGGGATCATAGAGAGGCAAGTCATCGGAAGAAGTGGACTTCATAGGTGAAGAGACAAGGGAAGCCGGTGAAAAGTTGATGAAGAACTCGTTGGAAGCTCGAGAAGTGCTTGAAGACCTATGCATATTTTGAGGAGCAGGAGGAGAAAATGAAAAAAAAAAAAAAAAAAAGGGGTAGTAATTGGCGAGGTACTTTAAATTTTAACAATCTAGTTTTATTTTTGACATAATTACACAATTTATATTTGTTATTGTATTATTTTATTTATCATATAATTTTTTTTCCTTATGATTAACATTGATACAAATAGAGCAAAATTTATTTTTTAATTTCAAGACAGTAAAAGGGTGCTTGGAAGAGCAGTGGTTTGAATTATAAACAATGTAAAACTCTTATACTATATTAAAAGTTATAGTATAAAACTCACACATGTTACCATTCTCAAACCCAAACTAATAATTTAAATTCCTCTCTCAAACACCCTATAAGTTTAATCAAAAGGTATATAATTTGCAATAATTCATTTTGATTCAGGATTTAAGCATAAATGCATGAGGGGGATTAGGAGTCATTTCGATTCCGAATTCTATATTTCAATAAACGAATTTTGGCTGTGAATCTTCCCTCCGAATCTTACCCCTCCAAATTTTGTCCATTCCAATTCATGCACGTTCTGATTATGCATAAATAAAGACACTTTTATTTTCTCTCCCTTTGATATTTTCCTCCCATTCTCTTGTCCTTCCTCCTAACCAAACGGGGGCTTTTAGATAAATGGGTTCATTATAGTTGGGCTTGGTGCTTTATAAGAATTTTTTTTTTGTCAGAGCCCATAGTTGCACTCGGAAGTTGGAAAAGTCTTGCCACGATTATGAGACACAAATAGTCAAATCACGTAGTGTATAGAGAACCATAGAGCGCACATGTAATGCTAAGAATTCCCACGTTGCGCGCTACATGACACAAAATTTAGGTGAACTCTAGCTAACTTGTTATCACTTTCGTGGAACATACAGAGAAGTTATGGCACATGGTGGTCCAATTAACAACAGTTGAGACCACAAAGTCACCACAAAATTCAAAACCCTCAAGTTTGGGAGATCTGTCAGTTTGATGGCCCATTTTTAGGAAAACAGAGATGGTCCCAATTAATAGTGAATTTTATGCCTGGAATTGACTGAGTTCAATGAAGGTGGGAAGACTGTCAATCTTTTAGGTCTTTGATTAGAATTGAAGGAGGGTCCCTATTTTGTCCCCCTTTTGCACTAATCTGCTTTATCATTTTATTTTTCTTGTTTTCCGTAATACCGGATGAAAATATTTATCATGGATGTTAAGCGTACTTGACAATATAATTCAAACTATAAAATTATGGTTCAAATTAATTTGTTTGTGTTTTTTTATAAATATTAAATTTCAAATTAAGTTTGGTTCAGATTTCTAATTTAAACTATGTTATCAAATAGCCAATTAGAAAGTTTTGGTATATATCCTACAATTCTCATAAATTTAGTTTAATTTTAAATTAGATATTTTAAAACGACGTCAATTCAAAATATTTAGCACATTTAACTACCGCATTTTTTAAGTTAATTTTAGTAAATAATTCTCTAAATTTAATGAATTTTTGTGATTGCATTTAAACGGATGGTGACTGTAAAATTTATATTAAATATCCTCATGCATGTCATATAAACTTGTGTAGAAGGTAAGGATCAGATTTTGAGATGACAAGAAGTTTAATTCCGAGAGAGAAGAAGAGAAAAAAATTGAAACAAAAATAGCATTTGTTCCGTCCATCCTCAAAAAAGAAAAAAGAAAGGTTTCGTCGTCTGCCGAGTAACGAGAAATTCGTCGCAAGTTACACTACATGTATGGGAATTTTTATATTCAAACTTTAATAACTCAATTATTTTTAGCGACTTAAAAGAATGCCAACTTAAAGAAGCACCTTCTTAATATTGTTCTTCTAAAAGACTCTTTTCAAAACTACCCTTTAATATACAAAAAGTGATTTATTAAAAGTCAAAATTACCCTCCTTTCTTATTCCTTCATACGGGATACCAGGGCAAAACTTGCCACGTTTTATACCAGAACCCAATGGAACCCGCTAGGTTCCCTCCTAAAACTCTTCAGGTTCCAGCGCAAAACTCGCCATATTCCATTTCGGAATCTAGTAGATTCCAAAGTTAAAAAAAAAAAGGAGCAAATCAAGCAAAAAAAATACAATATGATCATAAGATTAGCAAAACAAAAAATTATGAAAAAGAAAGAGAGAAAATACTAAAAACAGTATAATGAAAAAAATACATAGAATTTTACAAAAATAGGTTGCAATAAAAATATTAAAAAACCAAATTATAACTAGATTACAAAAATTCCATATCCAATAATTGCAAAAACCTATAAAGTCTTCATCTGCAAAATCAACAAAAAAAGAAAAAAAATATCAAATAATACAAGTTTGATGCGAAGAATTCAAGAAATTACAACACAAAAACTCAATTGCAAGCCTAAAAAGAAACTTTTACATAAGATAGAAAGCAATAAATTCATTATCAACATGGAAATTCTAGATCTCCCACGTAATAACAAAGAAAGCAACACTCTATTTTCGTTCTTTTCTCCCCATTTTCTCAACGACGAAACAAAGTATGAAAAAATGAACTTAAATGGTGCAAAGACGAAAGAAGGTAAATAAACAATAAGTTCAAGCACAATAAATGCTTAATGTTGAAACCTCAGATTTCCTATGGCATGAGACCTATATTTTCATTCACGCAACCAGTAAAACATAACGGTTCCTTCGAAACTCTATTATTGCTCGTCCTTTTTCTTCTATTTTCTTAGACACCAAACAGATAGTGAAAAGCGAAAACAGAACCCAAAAAGACCAAAGAACTCGTAGGAGAATTGTGGTAAACGATCCTCTCCAGCGTGTGCCTGAACTCGAGCAATCCTTTCGTGGCCAAGGTGGACAAATCGCAACCTTTGAGTTCCAAAACCCTAAGCCTCCGAAACAGCAACAACGAGAGAAGCGTGGGATCCCTTATAAAATTTGAAAATATAGTTCGAACTTAAAAAAACTAGTTTAAACTAGTTTTGTTATAATATTTTCTCTTATAAAATTAAATTGTTATAGTATTTTAAATTTAAATTATTGGTTTTAACTATGTTCCTAAACATTGCTATAAAATTTACTCGCAAACGGTTAATGGGTTAACATACAACCTCAGCTACTTCGTGGTTCTGGAGGCTCCAGTCTTCACCTTCCAGTCCATTTCCTGCCCGCCAGAGTCTTCTTAAACTGGAAAGATCTTTTTTTTTTTTTCCCTCTTTTTTTTTCCTTTTTGCCACAAAGATGCGTCAAATATTTACTATACCTAACCCGATCATATCTTATCTAGATCTTGCTGTACTATTGGGGCAAGTCAATTTCAAGATCAATGTCCAACTTTTGAAAGAGCTGAAGGTTGAATATTGTCGTATCATCTTCAAAAAAGAAAAGATCTTTTATCAAAGTTTAGGTAAAGTCTTGATGACAGAACGCATTGTCATTTATTTAATAAAATTCTTCAAAGCTTCTAAATTTTTCTTTTAAATCTCAACATTCACAGAATGAGAATTTACAGTAGAGTCACTTTTTTTGATCACTTCTTTCTCATTCATAGTTCTCATCTTAACAGATGCTATCTCACTTCTCCGTAAAAATGAACCATGAACCGTAATTATAAACCATTAAAAGGGTGTTTAGTATGGTGGTGGGAACTATTGATTAAAACTCTTTTTATTGTAGCATGTGAAAGCTTTACACTGTAGCAATTTTTTTTTCTTGTTACTGTAGCATGTGAGAGCTTTGCATAATTCATAACTGAGATAGTGGTTAAAACCACTCTTTACCAAACAACATTTAACTTTTTTTTTATATATTATAATACAGCCACTCTTTAATATTACCATTTATTATTGTGCTATTTTTATTTTCTCATTATTTTGTAAATTTGTCCACACAATTCTTTTTCCGTTCTTTTTTTCTCTTTTCTTTTTTATATAAACATTTTCTTCGAGGAACTCTTCCTCAACAATAACAAAGACTATACGGTAGATGATATGATTAATTATTTTTATTTTATCTGTATGTCTCAATTACTCTGTAGATATATATTTTTGTTTGCTAAAAATTGTATGTGCATATATATACCTATATATAGGTAGCGATTATGGTCTTTACCTCTGGACCGTTCTGACAATATAATATTTTTTGATAGGATAATAACAATATGTTACATTAAAAATAACATTAAACTTTTATTATCCAATGTTGTCATATATTTTGTTTTAAAAAAGGATATATTATATCCTTAATGTGAAGACACTAAATTAAACAAAATATGAGGAAGATTTGAAATAGCTATGCTTTTTTTTTTTTAAGAAACATTGTGACTCCGTTTTAGAACTATAGTTTTGATGGAAAAATTCAGTCCAAACACAAATTGGTGTTTGACAACCTTAAAAGAAAAAATCAATTCGTACAAATAGTTTAAATTGAAATTCTTAATTCAAACTCATTTGTTACCTTTTAATACCCTTTAGATGGTGGCATAGGCTTAAAGGGTTGTTTCTATACGTGAATGATGGGTGCGGGTCAGTGGTGGCTTAAACGGAGATATGAGGAGGACTTGGCGCGATGGATTTAGTCATTTGGCAGCCTCTGTTGGGTACATCCATGGTTCGGTGGTGGTGTTGATTTAGGGTTTCATTCTCCTCATTGGTGTACATTTGGGAGGCATAGTGTGAGCTGTGGGATGCTTAGTGCTGGAGAAGGAGGCTTGAATGCTTTCATCAATGTGAGGTGTGGGAGGGGGAGTTTCAATTTTCACATCTAGGTTTGTGGGTGAAGGTCGCACTCCTACCGTAGCAACTTGACTGAGATTTTCCCTCTCTGTCCTCCATGTCACGGTGGCCAACTTGTCGCTGGTGGATCCTCTTAGTTGGCTAAGGCCAGTTGTCCATTTAGTAGTGTCTATTCTCTTTTAAGAAACACATTGGCGTTTTCGCTAGTTGGTGGTGTATCTCATTGTTTTATTATGGTTTAACTATGTAATACTAGAGGGTCTCCCCACCATCTAATTTAGTTTGTGTGTCCTATCTACAAGAGTTGTCTTTTTACCGTGCTGAGGCTGACTTTTGTATTGTGTGTCACTTATTCTAGAAAACCGTAAGTGATGGTACAGGTATTGTTTAAAAAATCACAAGCGTGCTCGATTATTTGTACTTTTTTTGGATTTCTATTGTTAAAATCTGATTCATATTTAATCTCTTTTTGTATTTTATTAAAATTTACTAGTAGAATTGATTTATATTAGATTTAAGCTTACTTGTATTGCAAGATTATTTGAGTTTGTATTAGTGTGCCTCCTTGTTTTTTAGAATATAATTTTCCTTTACCTAAAAAAAAGGTTGTCAATCCTTCCACTTGCTGATATTAATGAATCATCGATGCCTATGCGATTATGACTCTGCTTTTTCATCGCCTGCAGTTTGACTACAAATGTCACATTGCCACTTAAAGTTGCGGCAAAACTGCCAAATATGTTTTCTCCTCGTTAATATATATGCAATAATCATCATAATAGCAGCCCAATGCGTACATTGCATGCCAGTTTCCACAATGTCGGCAGCCTTTAATAATTGAAAGATATAAGAATCTCCTTTGTCTTCTTGGCTCCCACCTTCCTACCCTGATTATTGAGGCTGAGGGTTGCCTTTCATAGCCAAGCATAGTTCTTGCCATGTGATTCCTAGATGCCACAAGTCAAAGTGTTTCTGGCCCAAATTCAGGCTATAAGAAATCAACAATTGTCAATCATTTCTGTCCCTTAGAGTTGGGTGAGATAAAAGCCAATTTTAAATTCATGCAACTGTTCTTAACCCAAAAAAAAAAAATAATAATAATAAATAAACAAAACAAACAAAACATGTGATTCGTGAACCAAATTATACTTCTCCATGTTGCATAGAAACCAATAACAAATTGCTTCATATACAACTCAGTGTAGTGCTTCTTGTTTGAGGTAGTTTACTTTTAAGCAATAAAGAAAGAAATGTTGGATAGTACTTAGAAAAAGAGCTTTCGAACCTATATGATTAAATAAATCAAAAGCTCTTATAAATAGGAGGTCTTATAGGTTCAAGTGTTTGGGATGAAAGAAAACCCTAAAGGCCAAAATGGGCCTAGAAGAGACAATACGAATGAGTAATGAGTATAAGACCCATAAAAAGCATTACAAGATCAATGAGTGATTTTAAGATCCACCTCAATGCCTTGAAACAGTTTGGTGTTCAGGTGGAAAACACACACGACGTCAGAGATCAGAATGGAGGGAATAGAGATCGTGATGGGGAGTGATTGGCAAATCTGCTCGCAAAGTTTGTTGTGCAATGGGATCAATTATCAAATCTCTGACATTAGGGATTTCGCAGTGGCTGTGTATGAATCAACGTAGTGCTACACATCAGCGTCACATAGTGGGATCGCCAACGATGGCATGCATAAAGGTTAATGTATGACGACCTACTTTTTTAAGCAGTCACTTTACTTTCATTAAACATCGTTCTTAAACAGTAATCTTACTTACTTAGTAAGAAAAATACTGAATTAAATTTATTTATTTTTTTTACATTCTTTAAATCGTACTTAAAAATTTTTGCGACTTTTGTCACCATTCAAGTTGAGACCTCGCTCAACATTTGCCTTTAAAACTATTTCAAATCATTCCTTAAAACTTAATAAGGAATATTTATTAAATCATAGCTTAAAATTTCACTTTATAATTTTGTAAAACAGTTTGTAAACTGTATCTTAAATCTTTGAAAACATTTCTTAATACTTTGACTTTATCAAAACTTTGACTTTTTGAACTTTGAAAACATTGTATCAAGTAGTGAGAAAACATTTTCTTTGTACAGCGAAAAATTGCTGCGGTGGTATCTATACCCAAATCTTCGCATATGCCCTCTGCAGTACCCAACTCTTCTACGGGTCCTACTGGTAGCCCATAAAATCTCCTACAGCATGAAGAAACTTTTTATGAGCTTACGCTTAGTAAGTTCAAACATATTCCCACAAATCATTTAAAACATACTTTAAAAACTTTTCTCTTGAAAACCTTTTTCTTATAACATTTTTTATAAACATTTCTAAAAATGTTTTTCATAAACGTTTTCCATAAACATTTTTGAATACGTTTTTCATAAGACATTTCTTAAATGTTTTGCCTAAGCATTTTTCATAAAACATTTCTGAAACGTTTTTCATAACATGTCATTTATAAACCTTTTCTTGTAAACTTGAAAATGTTTTTCATAAACACTTAACATAAACATTCCTCAAAATGTTTTTTATAGCGTTTAAATATTTCATAACAAGGAAAACAAGCACAACTAAAATACATGTTTCCATTTATGCTCAATTATAAACTTCAATTATGAGCATTTTATGAACATTCTTTTCTTACTTTAACTTTCTATCCTTGTTCCTTAACTTTCCTTATCTTACTTTAACTTTCTATCTTTATTCCTTAACTTTCCTTATCTTACGTTAACTTTCTATCCTTATTCCTTAACTTTCCTTATCTTATTTTATTGTTCGTACCAACATCATCGATCATGAGATTATAAACATGATGCTTCCCTTGTGGAAGACTTGAAACCATCGAATATCGATGTCATGTACCTCACATCTAGGAGGTCAAATTTTTACTTTCATTACCTTACAACAAAGAGGCTGGTACGATACTTTTTTTATGTCTTTACTTTCCCTCCTTTTTAACGTTAATGAGCATAACAAATGCTAACACATCATATGCAAACACCTTTACAAATCATATCTTATACTCTAAAACCTATTGCATAACAAATGCAACATAAAACGCAAACACATTTTGCAAATCATAACTTGTATTCTGAAACTTAGCATAACAAATGCAACTTATCGCATAACAAATGCAATCAATAAACTTATAAATTAAACTGTAAAACTTTATGCATTAACAAAATGCTATCATACTTTAAAAACAATAATTGCAAATACATTGCAAACCTTTACTTGATCTTTTAAACTTTGTACATATTAAATGAAATCATGCTTTAAACATAATAGTTACAGGTACATTGCAAATCTTCATTTAAACTTTAAAACTTCTTGTATAACAAATACGAACATACTTTAAAAACAATTTGCACAACAATTGCAAACATATATATAAGCATTTGAAAACTATTTATTTCATGTTGTAGGTGAGGTCTGAACTTACCCGGACTATGCTCTAGCTTTCTCTATTTCGTTTCTTTTCCTTCCATTAGTCGACCTCTGTGTCCTGATCATACGACACCCGACTAATTAGTTAACTTTATTTTTATCAATCTACTCGATTGATAATAAAACGTAAACATTAATCATTCTTTCCTTTTAACTTAACTTGCACACTATCCGTTTAGCCTTGTCTTTACTTAACCTTATAAACTATCGGTTTACCTTTCCGTCACTTAGTCTTGTAACCCACCAGGGTTACTTTTTCTTTACTTAAACATCCTTTATTAAATTTTTCATCTCACTGGCGATTTCCTTACTTAACGTATTATGGAATATTTTTCGTCTAAGAACGTTATGCTAAATCAAAACGTTTGACTCTGTTTTAACCGTTTCCTTAATAATGACGATTTTACCCTTAACAGGTTTTTTATCCATTTCTTAACTTAATAAAACTCATTGCTTAACTTTAATATTTCATTACCTACATAATAAGTAAAAATTCCCATTAGGGGGCATTTTACCCATATCGAGCATTTCAGGTCTGTTTTTGTAGAATGACCATTTTGCCCCTAACATTTTTCTTTCGTTCCTTTCTTGCCTAAACTTTAAATCCTTTAGAACTTAGCATCTACGATACTTACTGCCTACAGCAGTGTAGGAAACCAACGTTTTCTAGTGAAAACCCAATTTTTACATAATTTACGATTTTGGCCCAAAATATAAAATATTTACATTTTTGCCCCCGGAACAAAAAATAATCTTTTTAAACCATTAGTCCTCATTTTTCATGAGGAACATTTTTGCTCAAAGTACCATGTTCAAAATCTTTTTCAAAAATGACATTTTTGCCCTTTAAAAATTTTTTCAATTTCAACAAATTCTTGTAAAACTAAAATCTCACAATCGGTTGAGATTTTTGATGAACTGTCCATAATGTGTATCAGCATCGTGATCTACAACTTTCGTGTTTTAACTTTCTCAAAATTCCCACTAACGGGGTGTTTTGGGGAATTTTTCAATTCTGTCGAGAAATAACTTTTTGTTTCAATTTAGTACCAGGCATTTATGTTAAAATCCGTTTTCCATCAGTAACTCTACCCTTGCAAGGGCAGTTTTAACTCTTGTTTCAATCATTTTCATACCAAATAATCATTTTTAAAAAATTAGTACTAAAATTACAAAAATATAGTGAAACACCCGTTATTTTAACGGGTATGATTTTTGGTAAAATCATATGAATAAAATTATCACTTTAGTATTTTTACTAAGTCACCGTAGTAAATATTTTAAATCTACCTATCACTCACTTATATCAGCCTTGTCCCACTACATTAATGCTCAATTAAATAGCATCCTTATCATTTGGAGACATAGAATTAATTCACCTCAACTACCAGAAGACATCGATATGTTTTCTCAACCACCTTTTTAATGCTTCCTTTATCTTCTTCTACAACATACCCCATTTGTCCCCTCAATTATGTTGACATTATTTGCTAAAAGTCTCCGTGGGAGACATGATAACATTTTCTTTTAATGCTCATTTAATTCTATCTCGCTCCTCAATTAATTTGATGCCTATATATTCAACCATCACCACTCTCTTCTCTAGTTTCTCATTCTCTCCTTTCTTACTTCAATTTCCAACTAAAAACACAAGGCATAAAGCTCTCTTTGCAACCACGACAACTATAATTTCCAGCCACGTTTGAAGCCGTTTTGGAGTCAATACAAGCTTG